>MU771538.1:2511-40119 GCA_026770625.1 Nicotiana glauca | reverse complement strand
CCCCGCCCCCGTAGGCCAATGGCAAGGCCATCATGCCAAAATCCTTGCCACTGCCGCGTCGTTTGCTGATCAGCTTTGTCAGGGTCTAACAATAACCTTGGTGCCCATGAATAAGAGGGATCCCAAAGCTTCCAAAGTGAAGGACAAGTCCTTCGTCACACTTACTCACTCAGAGAAGGAGTTTGAAGCTGCTTGTAAAGATACTCAAGTCGTTCATTGCCTAATGGTAAAGGACGTTCTAGTTACAGCAAAGGATCTACTAGAGAAACCAGTTCCCAAAGATATGATCAGGTTGTTGTTAGAGGAGTTCAAGGATGTTATGCCCGAAGAGCTGCTTGCGGAGTTGCCACCTATACGAGATATTCAGCACCACATAGATCTCAAACCCGGGATAAGTTTACCAAACTTACCACATTACTGGATAAATCGTAAGAAGAATGAGATTTTAAGAAGCCAAGTTGAAGAGTTATTAAAGAAAGGGCATATACGAGATAACATGAGCCCTTATGCAGTACCATCCTTACTTACATGGAAGAAAGATAGACATTAGAGAATGTGTGTAGACAGTATGACAATTAACAAGATCATTGTGGGGTATAAGTTTCCAATTTCTTGATTGGACGACATATTGGACCAATTAGATGGCTCAATATTATTTTCGAAGATTGGCTTATGCAGTAAGTACCATCAGATTAGAGTTCGATCAGGAGAAGAGTGGAAAATAACTTTTAAGATGCGTGATGGATTGTATGAGTGGTTAGTCATGCCTTTTGTCTTAACTAACACTCCAAATACGTTTATGCGACTTATGACCCAGGTCCTACGGCCATTTATTAGGAAGTTTGTTGTAGTATATTTTGATGATATCCTGATGTACAGTCGAACTTGGGAAGATCACATCTTGCACCTAAGGGGGGTATTGGTGGTTTTACAGAAAAATAAGCTCCATATCAACCTCAGGAAGTGCAGCTTTATGACTTCAGAGTTACTGGTTGCACTCGAGTGGACGAAGAAAAGGTGTGTGCTATTTAGGAGTGGACAGTACCCAAAACAGTAAGTGAACTGCGTAGTCTTCATGGGTTGGCGACCTTATATGGTCAATTTATTCATCATTTTCAGTAAAATCATGGCTTCCATTACTGATCTCTTGAAGAAAGAAAAATTTAAGTGGAATAAAAATGCTGGCAGAAGTTTCAATATTATCAAGGAGAAGCTGACTACCGATCCAACCTTAGCTTTGTGGAGTTTTGACAAAGTTTTTGAAGTGGAGTGTGATACAAGTGGAGCAGGCATTGGAGCAGTGTTATCACAAAAAAAAAAGGCCAGTAGCTTTTTCAGTGAGAAATTGAGTCCACGCGACAGAAGTGGTCTACTTATGACAAGGAGTTTTATGCGGTTACACAGGAACTAAAGCATTGGGAAAATTATCTTATTGATAAAGAGTTTGTTCTCTATACTGATCATTGGGCTTTAAAATACCTTGGCAGCCAGAGAAGAATTAGTCAAGACATGCATGCGAGATACATCACTTTTCTGAAAAAGTTTCCTTATCGACTTTGACATAAGTTAGGAATAGATACAAAGTTGTTGATGCTTTAAGACGACGAGTGGCATTGATGACAATGCTCAGGTTTGAGATCATTGGCTTTGATTGTTTGAAAAATAATTACAAGAATGACGAGGATCTTGGAGAAATATAGAGAAAATGTCAGCTTAAGCAAGTTGTTGGTGATTTCCACATCTATGAAGGGTTCCTCATGAAAGGTAACAAGCTTAGCCTTCCTTGCACCTCCTTGCGTGAGAAGGTTATTAGAGATTTACATGGCGAAAGCTTAGCTGAACACCTGAGAAGAGACAAGACAATTGTTGTAGTAGAGAAATGTATTACTGGCCTCAACTAAAGCTAGATATCTGTAAATTGGTAAAAATATGTTATATATGTCAGACCACAAAAGGTCAAACTCAAAATACTGGCCTTTACATTCTTTTATCAGTCCCTGAGCATGTTTGTGAGGATTTAACCATGTACTTTGTACTTGGATTGCCCCTGACGCAGTGAGGTATGGATTCTGTTTTGTTGTGGTGGATCGTTTCTCGGAAATGTTGTATTGGGAAAAATTAAGTTCATATATAGAATTGATTGAAAAGTGATATGTCACGACACATGGACTGGTCAAAAGATGATGATTGGTAAAGAATAGTTAAAGATGCACGAGCTACAACAGGCACAGACAGAAATTCAAGAGGTTCAAGAAAGATAGATGCTCGAAGGCCGGGTTATGAGAATGAACCTTATAGCAAAAAAGGGTATAGATACGTATTGTTAGTAATTAATAGGCATTAATTACGGAAAACGTTAGGGAATCTTTATTAAATCAAAATATTATTACCATTTATAACGTTACATTAAATGTCATTGATTATCAATAATGGCTCTATTATCACAAAAACAAAACGTATTACCTAGAGATAACTATAAAAAGGGGAAAACTGATCATTTGTAAGAAACAAAATACTATTGGAATATACTGATTATTTTACTTTCTATTCAGCTATCTTTTACCTCATTTATTCCTATTTTTATTTGATTATCAGTAACCCGAGTTCTTCTTGAAATAAGCTTTGGTCGAAATCCCTATTTTTGATTAAACAAATTGGTTCTGTTACCGGAAATCTGATAATCTATTCTTTCCTAAATTAACCTTTTTTGTCACATCAACCATGTCAAACGTTAATAAAAACAACCAAAGAGACCATCAACTCCAAGAGAATCCACAAGATGATCGTACCCCGATCCCTTCTCCACCAAGCTCTCATCGACAATATCGAGAAGGAACTCCTGATGGATCTCAATCAAATGCAAATGCTCAATTGGAAAATGATGAGGCTATCAACGAAGCATTGCAAAAGTTAATTTCTCAACAGGTCAGCAAAGCTCTGGAGGCTTTCGCTAACCAGTTGTCGATTGCACCACCAACACCAACCCAAAATAACAACACTTTGGAGAACCCTAGTTCTAGACTTGTTAACTCGGGCAGTGGTAGAACCCCCAGCGAATATCGAGATGGAGAATCAGGTAACATAGTCAATTCTGATTTACAAAATTTAGTATTAACTTTGCAGGAATAGCTCAAAGAGCAAAGTGACTGCATAGAGCAAATACCTGGAGTACCGCCTGTAATCAAGGGAATAGATATGAACAAATATTCACAACAACCTTGGAAGCCAAGTGCTGCTCCTCTCCCAATTCCTAAGAAATTCAAGGTGCCCGATATTCCAAAATACGATGGAACAACTGATCCACGAGACCACGTAATTGCATTCACAACTGGTGTAAAGGGAAATGACTTGACCAAATAGGAAATTGAATCAGTATTGGTCAAAAAATTTGGTAAAACACTCACTAAGGGAGCATTAACATGGTATTCTCTTTTACCCGAAAACTCTATAAATTCTTTTGCTGAGCTTTCCGATTCATTTATCAAAGCACATTCGGGAGCTCAAAAGTCGAAAAAAGAATGGAAGATATTTTCAAAATAAAGCAAGGAGATTCAGAGTTGCTCAGAGAATTTGTAGACAGATTCCAGCGTGAAAGAATAACATTGTCACCCGTACCTGATAACTGGGCAGCTATAGCATTTACCATCAATCTAAATGAGAAGATTTGGAGGCCACGAGATGACTCAAGGAAAGCCTATGAGAATTTCTAGCAACAACTTGTAATGACGTTTACAACAGATACAACACGAAGCTGCGGATAGAGAAAGATACTATTACCCACCTTCAAAAGGAAGAGAGGGTAAGTTCAAGGCGTGCTAAAACTAAAAAAAAGTTTGGGAAAAACATATACGAGCCTTACATGGGACCAGCAGGAAAGGACTCACAATTAAAACAGGATAACTCAAGGTACGATCGTAAGTCGAGAGATAGAGAATCAGTTTCATCCTCAAGGTTCAGAAAAGAGCGAGACACACGGGAGATACGCGGTGATGATAGAAGCTCTAAGTCAATGATTCGCGGTTATAGTTTCAGTGTAAGCACTTCAGAATTAGTAGAGGTATTAAGAAACATGGGTGATAAGGTGCGGTGGCCAAAAGAAATGAGATAAAATCCAAATAGGCATAACCCTGATCACTAGTGTGAGTTTCATAATGATCATGGTCATAAAACAGTAGATTGTAGATTGCTACAAGGTGAAGTAGACCATTTATTAAAGCAAGGGTATCTTACCGAACTATTTAGTGAAAAAGGTAACCAGACGTACATGAAGAACAGGCAGGAACCCCCTAAACCTCCTTCTCTGAAAAGGACCGTTAACATTATAAGTGGGGGCGAAGAAATTAACGGTGTGACATATACGGCAACCAAGAAAATTTCTAAAGTTACAATTACATACGGGAATCGGGTTCAACATGGTTTGGAGGAAGAAATCATTACATTTGATGATGTAGACGCGAATGACGTACCAACTCCACATAACGATACACTGGTAACATCTCTACTTGTACATGATACTAACATAAAATGAGTTTTGATTGACCCAGGTAGCTCTGTGAACATCATTTTTCTAAGAGTATTAAGCGAGATGCAAGCTGAAAATAAGCTAGTACCCAAGGAGCATACTTTATTTGGCTTTGATAATTCGAGCGTCGTAACAAAAGGAGAAGTAATACTTACACATTCGCAGAAGGAGTTATCAAAGATACGAAATTTCAGGTTGTAGAGATGGATATGGCTTACAATATGATTCTCGGGATACCATGGATTCACAAAATGGACGATGTGCCATCTACCTTACATCAAGTTATCAAATTCCCATCACAGTAGGGAATCGGTCAAATACGTGGTGATCAACAAACACCTAGGAGCATCAACTCTGTAGCAGATTCAAGTACAAAAAATGAAGAAAAATAGCAATTATAGAACCCAGTGGATGATGCTACACCAGAAACCTCAACTGGAGATGTGCAAACAAATGTAGACTCATGACCTAACTTCATCCGAGAACCAGAAGAAAATGAAAATATCAAAATAATGATTTAAGAATTGGAGGCTGTAGAACTACTCGTACAAAAGCCTGAGAGGAAAGTCTACATTGGGGCCAACTTAAGCCACACAATGAAAGGTCAGTTGATTGATTTTTTGAAAACTAATGTGGATTGCTTTGCCTGATCCCATTCTAATATGACAGGGATACCCCCGGAGGTAATGACTCACAAGTTAAATGAATATCCATCATATTCACCTATCAAATATGAAGACAAAGCAGGGGTCTTTCAAAGATCAGGTGATTCAAGATGAGGTCCAAAAACTTTTAAAAATAGGCTCTATTCACGAGGTAAAGTACCCTAATTGGTTAGTTAATATTGTAGTGGTACCAAAAAAGAATGGCAAATGGCGAGTTTGTGTAGACTACACCGACCTTAACAAAGCTTGTCCTAAAGATTCTTTTTTGTTACCACATATAGATCAACTGATTGATGCTACTGCAGGACATGAATTGTTAAGCTTTTTAGATGCATATTCAGGGTATAATCAGATCAAAATGGATCCTCTAGATGAGGAAAAAATTTCATTTATAACAAACATAGGAAATTATTATTACAAAGTAATGCCCTTTGGCCTTAAAAATACTGGTGCCACGTATCAAAGGTTGATGACCAAGATGTTTCAGGAACATCTAGGAAAAACTATGGAAGTTTACATAGATGATATACTTGTCAAATCTCAACAATCGGGGGACCATATACCACATTTGTATGATACATTTCAGATCTTATGAAAGTTCAATATGAAGCTAAATCCTGAGAAATGTGCATTTGTCATCTCATCAGGTAAGTTTTTAGGTTTTTTTGTTTCTAACTGTGGTATTGAAGTAAATCCCGCGCAGACTAAAGCCATTGAAGAAATTCCTAACATGCTTACAAATAAAAAGGAAGTGCAGAGACTAACGGAAAGAATTGCAGCCTTGGGGAGATTTATTTCTAAGTCATCAGAAAAATGCTTTAAATTCTTTTCAGCTCTTAAAAAGTAAGATCAGTTCGAATGGTCTGAGAAGTGTCAACAAGCACTCAAAAATTTGAAGGCACACCTATCAAATCCAATGTTGCTCACAAAACCAAAAGATGGGGAAAGGTTGCTTATCTATCTAGTTGTTTTAGAAGTAGCGGTAAAAGTTGTTTTGGTTCATGAAGACCAAGGTAAACAGTCTCCAATTTATCATGTTAGCAAATCACTATTAGATGCAGAGACACAGTATCCTCAACTAGAAAAACTTGCACTTGCATTAATCATGTCATCTAGAAAATTAAGGCCTTATATTCGGTGCCACCTTATCCCTGTAGTGACTGCTTATCCCTTGTATAATATATTATACAAACAAGAACTATCAGGTAGTTTAGTCAAGTGGGCCATAGAATTGAGTGAATATGACATCACATATCAACCTAGAATTGCAATAAAATCACAGGTGTTAGCAGACTTTGTGGCCGATTTTAGTCAAGGGATGCAACTAGAAGCAGAAAAAGAACTACAAGTGTTCAATGGATCTAATCTAGGAACATGGACCTTATTTACTGATGGCTCATTGAGTGTGAAAGTGGAAGGTCTAGGAATTATTTTAGTACCACCTACGGGTGAAACCATACGATAAGTTATAAAATGTCATCCTGTAACTAACAATAAGGCAGAGTACGAAGCCGTGATTGTAGGTTTAGGACTGGCACGTGAACTTGGCATAGAACAAGTTGTAATCAAAAGTGATTTGCAGCTCGTAGTCAACCAAATGTTGGGGACTTATACAGCTAGGGAGGAAAGAATGCACCAATACCTGGAAAAGGCGTGAGATCTGGCTAGGCAGTTCCAAAACTAGAAGGTTTTGCAGATCCTACGAGAGGAGAATGTTGAGGCAGACGCGTTAGCTAATCTTGCATCTGCAGCAGAAGTAACAAATGATGAAAATGCCTCAGTCATACATCTGTTTCATTCAGTGCTCATCAAGATAGAAATGAGTTAAATTTCAATAATTTAATTTGGGATTGGAGAAACGATATTGTCACTTTTTTGCAGTATGGAGTTGTCCCTGAAGATAAGAAAAGGGCTCACGCGCTTCGCAAAAAAACTGCTCGATACTATTTAAAGCAGGGCAATCTCTATCAAAAAATGTTTGGCAGTCCTTTAGCAAGATGCCTCGGACCTTCTCAAACAGACTATGTGATGAGAGAAATACACGAGGGACATTGTGGAAATCATGCGGGAGGAAGATCTTTAGTGAAAATCATGATTAGGGCATGCTATTATTGGCCCAAAATGGAAGAAGAAGCGGAACATTTTGTGGCTAAATGTGAGAAGTGCCAGAGATACAGTAACAATATGCATAGACACACGGAGTTGTTACATCAAGTCATTGCACCATGGCCCTTTATGAAGTGGGGAATGGATATCGTGGGACCACTACCACAAACAAAAGGCAAGGTAAATTTTTTGCTAGTACTCACTGATTACTTTACTAAGTGGGTGGAAGCAAGTGCTTTTAAACATGTACGAGAAAAGGAGGTTAGAGAATTCATTTGGAGAGATATTATATGTCAGTTCGGCGTACCAAAAGAAATTGTATGTGATAACGGCCCGCAATTTATAGGCGCACAGATCATAGAGTTTGTTCAAAGTTGGCAAATCAAAAGGATTACCTCAACGCCTTATCACCCGGTGGGTAATGGACAAAATGAATCGACGAACAAAGTCATTATCAACAGTTTGAAGAAACGATTGGAGGAGTCCAAAGGCAATTGGCTAGAAGTGTTACCTGGTGTTTTATGGGCTTACAGCACAACAACAAAAATAAATACGAGAGAAACACCATTTTCACTAGTATATGGAGCTGAAGCCTTGATCTAGTCGAGATAGGGGAGCCAAGCACGAGATATGCACAAGCAACTGATGAATATAATGAAGAAAAAAATGTGAATAAACTTAGATTTACTCGAAGAAAGAAGGGAAGCTGCGCTAATAAGGATGGCAGCACAAAAACAGGTCGTGGAACGATACTGTAATCGGAAAGCTTTACTAAGATACTTCAAGATTGGGGACTTCGTACTCAAAAGGGTTTTTCAATCTACGAGAGTAGCTATTGCGGGAAAGTTAAGTCCTACCTGGGAAGGGCCTTATAAGATTCACGGTATCGTAGGAAAGGGAGCATACGAGCTAGAAACAATGGATGGCAAGATTTTACCTTCACATTGGAATGTCGTTCATTTGAAGAAATACTACTTCTAAGGAAAAGAAGTATCCACGAGCAGGTACCCTCGTTTTCGAATTTTATTTTTGAATTGTTAAAATTTTACTAACAATTTTAGATGATAGGCAAAAAGTTAACCCGTACTAAATGATGAATCACAACTTGCAAGATACATGGAAAAACATAAATTCCCGGTCTAGGGTTACAATTTATTTTGATAGATATTCAAACAGGTTAAGCAGTCTTCATCTATAATCGCACCTCCGAGTCCCGTGCGTTTTTTATTTCTTTTCAGGAAAAGGACCGAATGAAAGGAGTAATCAAATGCTTGAGATTTCATACTTCAAAGCTCTAACACTTGGGGGTCTATATAATATACGTAGGAAGAAGGCAAAGAAGACTGAAGAGTCAAAGCCCGAAAAAATCTACTCATTGAATGAATCAAGTGCAGAGCAAAGTTACAAGCTAATAACATAAAGCCAAAGTAAAAAACCTTATCATATGTAGGTTAAAGGCAATGTCTAGAAACGAGTTATAAATGAAAACCTTGTGCTTTATTTCTTTTTTGAAAATCCGTTGTAAAGAAAACAATTACGAAAAAGTTATAGAAGTTGTTTAAACACATGTAAAGATGCTATTTAAACTTGACAAAGTTCAAATAAAAATTTTATCAAAGTTATTTCAAGAAACATGTATGTTCCTATTTCTTTTATCGTATATTTACACCATTATGAAGTTGAGACGACCTTCATTAAGTGTCAAAAATAAAAGGGCCCTCTTTTATAAAAATCATATATGATTTAAACATCCACGAAGTTAATAAAGCATTTTATGAAACAAAAATGCAAAAAAGGGTAAAACATAAACCCACGAATTAATTAACAAGTCCTCAAGTATAAAGGCAAAGTCAAGCAAAACAAAAGCTCAAAATAACTGAGTTTAAATAGAAAAACTTCTTAAATATTAAAAAGTTTAGACTAAGTATGAACTTAGTCATCAACTATTTGTCATTTATACAAAAAAGGCCCCGAAAAGGTCTGGGAACTTATCATTTCCAAAAAACCAAACCCCCAAATAGACCGGGGGTTACAACCACATTCCACAAAGAAAAAAAAGGAAGTAACATGTCATCAACTTTTCACTGAGGAGCTGAAGAAGGATCTGAAATAGGGTCATGAGCAGCAAAAGGTTCAGGATGGCTTGAAGGAGTTGGATCATCCACCGTATCCATTTCATCTTCAATGTGCTCGAGAAAATCAACCATGAGAGAAGGAAAGTCTTGGCCTTGCTGAGTTTTTTCAATAGTCTCTTTTATTTTCGCTAAATCAACATCCAAACTAAAGCCCTCTTGGCTAACTTCCACAGGGTATCATGGCGGGTGTTTAGAATTTCCCAACTCACTTCAATTGCAGTATTGTCTTCAAGAATCTCGTAATCTTTCTCCCATTGATCAATCTCGTCTTTTAGCTTTTCATCTTTAGCCAGGACAAAATCATAAGAAGCTTGTAAAGGAGCGAGTGAACTCTCTAAAAGGTTGAACCTTAGTAGAAGACTCACGAAGATCTTCCTAGGTCTGAGAAAGTGTTTGTACGAGTTCACCGGCATAAGTTTCTTTCTTACTTAGCAAAGCCTTTAGTTCTTTGATTTTTTCACTGGATTTGGAAAGCTTCTTAGAGAAAGATGTTTCAAGGAGATTCTTGTCCTTATCAGCTTGACTTGAGCATGACTTTTCGATAGCTAACTCTGAGCTTAAAACCTTCAGTTGCTGCTCCAAGGTACGCTTACTCTCTTATAACACTTCGATGTCAATTTGGAGAATTTTAAATTTTCCCCCCAGTTGTCCGCTTAAACTTGATAGTCATGTATTAATTTCTCTGTGTGGGAAACCCTTTTCATCATCTCCGTGCCAACTAGATTGATAAGAAAAGGGGTAAGAACCGTAAAAGTAAAAAGTGAGGAAAAGTTTGAAAAAGAATACCTTTAAAGAAGATTGCACTATGTCATTCATCCAAGTCAATGAATTATGACTCTCAAGCTTGGCTTTCTCAATTGGACCAATCAAAGGTTTCAACCACACATCAGCCTGACCTAATTTCCTCAAAAGGTTACCATCAGCAGGAAACTCGATGATAACTTGCCTCAAAGCTTCACTTCCACTTGAGGAACCAACCTCATTGTGAGGGACAGTTGTAGGAAGAACTCCAGAGGGAGTCAAAACAGCCTGGGTAGGAGCAGCAACGGCAACAGTCACGACTGGAAAAGAGAGTGTTACAGGAACAAACATGGAAAAAGAGGCAAGGGGCACTTCATAAGAAATTGGACCCAAATTTTCATTATCAAACCCATGGGCAAAAAGCTGAGCAATAGAATCATGAGCAGCCGCAGGAGTATCATCATCGAAAATCACCAAGGCGGCTTCAGCAGGCTCGGTTGGAGGAACAGATCAAGGGGGAGATGCTTCATCATCTGAAATAATCCATCTTCTAGCTCGTGGACTTCTTATCAAAGAGCCCACATCTTGTTCTTCCTCTTCTTCAGAGTCTTGCTCAGTTGAAGCTTTCCTTTTCGATGAAGAACCCGATATTATCTCTTGGGCTCTTTCCAAAGAAATTCTGGAAGCTACGACGGCCTCAACACTTATGCATCGAATGGAAAATCCTGAAAAAGAATGATCAAAATAATTTCTAAAGAAAGAAATGAATAGAAATACAAAGGATATTAAAAAAAGAGGCACTTATCGTGAGTTTTCACCTTCCAAACAAACCGATGAGAAAGGTTTTTCCAAGATCTACCTTATATCGGAACAACACTTAACAACTTACCTACCCAACCACGAAAATTGAGAATCTGATCAACATTTCCCATGGTTGCTAAAAAAAGGGAGAAATTTAAAATGGGAACTATCAAAATTGAGAAAAGGTATGGAAAAGCTATAAAAAAAAACTCACGTGCAAAATTCCATCTCTCAGAGAATGGAACATTTCCCTCACCCACTAAACCAATAGTGGGGGCGGCAACAAATCTGGCATACCAGCCGCGGTCCTTATCGTCCTTTGGGCTAACCAGAACTCTTTTGCTTCTCGCTACTAAAGTAAAAATTCCTTGGCGGAAGAGTTTGGGAGAACAAAGATGAATTAAATGAAAGAAAGTAAAAGTCATGCCAGCCATGTTGGCCAAATTCCTCAAACAAGCAACTGCCCTCCACACGATAGGGCCAATTTGTCCTAAGCAGACATCAAAAAAGCAACAAAACTCGAGAATAACTGGGTCAATAGGAGGCTTGAAATTCAACGTGAAAGGATATGTATAAACGAAAGAAAGCCCAGTCAAATAAGAAGTGATTATTTAGTTTGCATTGGTGATTATAATAGGGAAATCATGACTCCAATGACAGTCTCTATGAACCACGAAAATCAGACCTTCAGTGATCTGAGTCGGATAAATGTCAGCACGTTCTAATGAAGACATGGAAGAAACTTGGTTTTTAATAGACTCTCTATCATGGTAAAAAGATAGTTCAGTGGGAACAATCTCATCTACCAAAGGTTCACGAAGAGGTTCAGTGGGTTCTTCACCTCCAGATGAAGACCTTTGAGAAAGAGAACCTCTGGTTCTAGAAGGGGGTGTAGAACTTGTTGAAGAAAGAGAAGTACTTCGTGATGATGAGGACCCTAAACTACGAAGTCTATCTCCTCTCCTAGGCCTAACAGGAGCAAGAGGAAGGTTGTCAACGATGGGAACTCTCCTAGGGTTAGGGTTTGAAGAAGACATAGTAGTACGAGGAAGAAGAAAACAAGAATTGAATGTTCTAAACCTTTCGTGAGAAAGACAAAAGGTGAAAAAGTATACTTATACTCAGAAGCAGCCGTCAAAGGAAAAGGTGCAATGATGGAAACGTCATAATGAGAACTGTCGTTTTCTAATTGGTGAAGCCGTAAAAATCCTTAAAATGCTGAAAAGTTGTAGAACCAACCAGGAGATGCCACGTGTGGTGAACATTAAATGGAAGTGACAAATGAAGCGTCAGTTCCAAAAAAGAATTAATGGCGGCAAATATTCTCGCTTTAATAAAATCCACTTCCTAAATATTCTATTGATGAATAAATGGCAAGTGGGGGGACTATCTGTATGGGAAAATTTTAGTTCGTATAGAGAATTGATTGAAAAGTAACATGTCACGATGCATGGACTGGTCAAAAGATGTTGATTGACAAAGAATAGTTAAAGAGGCACGAGGTACAACATGCATGGGCAGGAATTGAAGAGCTTTAAGAAATATAGATGCTCGAACCTCTTTATGCTCGAAGGTCGGGTTAAGAGAATGAACCTGATAGCAAAAAAGGGTATAGATACGTATTTTTAGTAATTAATAGGCATTAATTACGGAAAACCTTAGGGAATCTATATTAAATTAAAATATGATTACCATTTATAACATTACATTAAATGTCATTGATTGTCAATAATGGCTCTATTATGACAAAAACAAAAAGTATTACCTAGAGATAGCTATAAAAAGGAAAAAACTGATCATTTGTAAGGATACGAAATACTATTGGAATATACTGATTACTTTGCTTTCTATTCAACTATCTTTTATATTATTTATTCCTATTTTTATTTGATTATCAGTGTCATACCTCCTTCTTCCTTACACCCCCGGAAGGATATAATAAAGGGAATTTTTTCAATTAAAGGACAATCAAAACGGGATTTATTTATTTAAAGAATTCAGAGTCGCCACTTGGGAGATTTATGGTGTCCCAAGTCACCAGTTTCAAATCCCGAATCGAGGAAAAGGATGACTCTGTTTAACAGTCCGCGAACCAGAAATTCGGGTAAGGAATTCTGTTAACCCGGGAGAATGTGTTACGTATTCCCGAATTCTGTGGTTCTAGCACAGTCGCTCAACTGTTATAATTTGGCCTATTATCTGATTTTAATGCATTTTTGAACCTATGTGAAATTTTAACTTTTGACCGCTTTTATTTAATTTTAAGAAGAATTCAACATCACATAAAATGCGTTTTGAACCGCGTCACATAAATGCACCCGCAGTCCGCAACACATTTTATATAACATTGTTAGGATTTGGATTTGGGTCACATAAATGCGCACCCGAGTTTAGGAAGGTAGTTTTAAATAGCGCGCCTAAAGCAACTACACACTTTTAACTTTGAAAGGACCATGTAAATTTGCTAAATGGCACGCCTCGATTTCTAAAGAGTTAAAACTAATTAAGTGAGGGCCATGGATTTTGGAATTTTATTCGACATAGAAAACGTCAAATTATTTCAATTTTTTTTTTATTATTCGAAGTTGTTATAATCGGGTTACATGAAATGCACCCCCGAATTGAGATTCACGTATCGTAACCATGCTAGGAGAACCGTACCCGTAGCTACGATGATTTATTAATTAAGAATTTTCCTAAGGCATGCTAATAATTTTGGAGTCAGTAATTATTTACCATGGACTACATGAACAAAATGGGCTAGCTACGTATATTTACAAGGATTAGATTAACCACAACTCTTATTAAACTAGGCTAAAGAATCAATTAACTCATTACTGATCTTATATAAATTGCTATATCCATCTTAACTCTAATTCTTAAGGTTTCTTATTTTCACCTTCATAAACAAGCTTAAACAAAATTTCCAAACCACACATTAACACAAAAACTAATTCCATCAGCAACATGATCTCCTTTTTAAGCTACTGTCAACTGTCAAGCAAATATCTTAAGCATGCTTTAACTACATTTTAAACAAATCACTTTAGACTACTGTTAAGCAAATATAACAATCATCCAAACATCAAGATATGCAAATAAAAAAAACATGGACACCAAGAGATCACCTAACAGAGGATGTGAATTTGGCCTCAATGATATTAACACGAACAGATTCAAGCAAACTTCAACGCACTAAATCAAACAGAGGCATCAAACATATAGAAGATATTAGTTTAGAGGGACCTTAATGCGTGGACTACTGATTCAATCTCAGCAACTCAAATTACCTCTGTTCGAGGCATAAAAATGGAGACCGGTCAGATCTTCAACTGTTCCGGCGGACAAACAACACCACGTCTCAAAACATCTTTAAAGCTAAGCTGAAGACAGCAGCAACAGTAACCAAATAATTGCTGAAATTAAGATGAAGCTTGACTGAAACTGAACTTTTCAATTAACGAGAATCTCCAACGTTATACATTTGATTTGAATGCAAAATTGCTATTGCCTACGACGATGACTAGAACTTGAACCGCGTACACCGACGAACTCGAAAATGAAAATCGCAACCTCGACCTTTTGGCGTGTACTCGGCGGACTATTTTGGGTGATGTTGCACAGCTATGTTGGCTGCGATTTCTAGTTGGTTTGAGCAGCTTTTAGCTCATGTTTTAAGGCTGGTTTAGAGCAGCTTCAATGGTGATTTTGAGCTGAAGAAGATGACTAACAGTGGGGGGTTCATTTTGTGCTCCGCTTATGTATATCAAGTGTATCTCGAGTGTATATAGAGTGTATACAACTCTCTTCTCTCCCGTCTAACATCGGATGTGTGTGAGTTTTATGGAGGGGTCAGGGTTGTGAGTGGTAAAAAAGTGGGGGACAAGGAGTGGAAAATAATGGAGAGTGGAGTATTGAGCGGGGAAAGTTGGAAGTGAGTGGGGAAAGTGGGTGGTGAGTGGAGAAAGTGGGGAATGGTGGGAAGTGAGTGGGGAAAGTGAGTTGTGAGTGGAGAAAGTGGGGAAAGTGAGTAGCGAGCGAGAATAAATTCAAACATGGTCAAAAATTATATGTTCACAGCTGCCCCTCTTTGATCGGAAATACGAAGAGTTTTGGGGTAAAGATAAAGTGAACCATATGACTAATTTTTGACTATATCGTTATTAAAAAGAGGAAGAACATAAAAAGAAAAGGCGCAACCGAGTCCTGGTTTTGGACAGCCTGTATATCCCGGGTTATACGAAAATCGGGTCGTGTATAGTTCAGAAGTGGATGAAGTGGTGGAGTGATGAGTTCGAGAGTCGAGTGAGGTGCCGTTCCGTCGAGGTTCCGGTCCGAGGTCCCATTATTACATCAAAATCAAAAATTAGAAAGACTAACTAAGCCTATCAGCTACGAGTTACAAGATTCCTATCTATGAGTCTTCTGAAGCTTAATCTTGAGTCTTGGTTGGTTCTTCATGCGGACTCTGATATGAATCTTGATGCTTGTTAGCTACAGGTGTTGGTTCAATCTTCTTCAGCTTTTTCAAATCAAGACGGGACATGCAGAGCTTGTGACCTCAGCCATGTCTTGATCAACTCACATCTTTATCAATTTCTGCATTTGGATTCACTTCTTTTTTTTTTATTCTTGATTGTGACTAACTTCTGTTGATCATCTTGAACTGCTGACTCGCATTCTTGACGCGAGCTTCTTTTGTTGCTGACTTGAATTGCATTTTGAAGTGAATTCCTTTTTTTTTCAGGTGGGTGCCTGATTGCTGAACTTAAGCCGTCTTCTCTTGTTACTTGACCCTGTTTTCCCTTGCACCTTGAACCATTTTTCCTTGAAACTTGAACTGTCTTCCTTCGAAACTGCTTTCTCTTGAAACTTGAGTTTTTTTCCTTCGAAACTGCTTTCCCTTGAAACTTGAGTTTTTTTCCTTCGAAAATGCTTTCCCTTGAAACTTGAGTTGTCTTCCCTTGTTCTCCAGGCTTGATTACAACATAACAGACAAAACAAAAAGAAATCTTTCTACCCCAGTTTGCATTAGGAAGATTTGTGAGTTGTTAGCAATATTATAAACCACTTATACTATTGATGCAATGATGAGAGTAAACTAAAGACTAGAGTAGGATGTGCGTCTCCTAAAAGTGACTGAGCTTGCGGAAAATATAAACTAAGCTTGACTAAAATAAAAATTGATCATATTCTCCAGGCGGAGACCCCTGATTTCAAGAAAACTAAAAATTGACCTCCTTTTTTTCAAATCCACACTTCCCTTCTTTTTTTCCCGAATTCAGACTTCCTTTCTTTTTCTTTTTTTCGAATTCAGACTTCCTTTATTTTTTCCAAATTCAGACTTCCCTTCTTTTTTCGAATTCAGACTTCCCTTTTTTTAAATTATCCTAGGAGAAAATTCGTCCGACTATGTTTTCTATCTTAGGAGAAAGATTCATTAGACTAAGACATTTATCCTAGGAGAAAATTCATCAGACTAGGTCCCCCCTTTTTTTTGGTTTTTGGTATCTTAGGAGAAAGATTCATCCGGCTAAGACTTTTATCTTAGGAGAAAATTCATCAGACTAGGTTTTCTATCTTAGGAGAAAGATTCATCAGACTAAGACATTTATCCTAGGAGAAGATTTATCAGACTAGGTTTTCTATCTTTTATTATCTTAGGAGAAAGATTCATCAGACTAAGAATTTTATCCTAGAAGAAAATTCATCAGACTAGGTTTTCTATCTTAGGAGAAAGATTCATCAAACTAAGATTTTTATCCTAGGAGAAAATTCATCAGACTAGGTTTTCTATCTTAGGAGAAAATTCATCAGACTAGGTTTTCTATCTTAGGAGAAAGATTAATCAGACTAAGATTTTGATCCTAGGAAAAAGTTCATCAGACTAGGTCTGCTATCTTAGGAGAAAAATTCATCAAACTAAGATTTCTATTTTCTGGTATTTTAGGAGAAAGATTCATCAGACTAAGATTTTGATCCTAGGAGAAAGTTCATCAGACTAGGTCTTCTATCTTAGGAGAAAAATTCATCAGACTAAGATTTTGATTCTAGGAGAAAGATTCATCAGACTAGGTCTTTTTTTTTCTTATCTTAGGAGAAAGATTCATCAGACTAAGATTTTGATCCTAGGAGAAAATTTATCAGACTAGGTTTCCTATCTTAGGAGAAAGGTTTATCAGACTAAAATTTTGATCCTAGGAGAAAATTCATCAGACTAGATCCTTTTTTTTTGTTATCTTAGGAGAAAAATTCATCAGACTAAGATTTCTATCTTAGGAGAAAGAGTCATCAGACTAAGATTGTTATTGGGAGGAAAATCTATCGGACTAGGACTTTTTATCCTAGGAGGAAAAAATGTGAAGATCAATGGCAAGATTTTATGCACAATAGAAAAACAAATAAAGGCAAAAATTTGAGAAACTTCCCTTTGTCGTCTCCTCTCTTCTTCTTTTTTTTTCTTTTTTTTTTCTTTTTTTTTTCCTTGTTTTTTTTTTGTTTTTTTTTTTTGTTTTTTCTTTTTCTTTTTTTTTTTTTTTTTTTTTTTCTTTTTTTTTTCCTTTTTTTTTTTTTTTTTTTTTTTCTTTTTTTTTTCCTTTTTTTTTTTTTTTTTTTTTTTCTTTTTTTTTTCCTTTTTTTTTTTTTTTTTTTTTTTCTTTTTTTTTTCCTTTTTTTTTTTTTTTTTTTTTTTCTTTTTTTTTTCCTTTTTTTTTTTTTTTTTTTTTTTCTTTTTTTTTTCCTTTTTTTTTTTTTTTTTTTTTTTCTTTTTTTTTTCCTTTTTTTTTTTTTTTTTTTTTTTCTTTTTTTTTTCCTTTTTTTTTTTTTTTTTTTTTTTCTTTTTTTTTTCCTTGTTTTTTTTTTGTTTTTTTTTTTTGTTTTCTCTTTTCATTTGTTTTTTTATTTTTTGAACCACTTTCCTTGCACTGCTTTGTTCCTGTTTCAAACAAAGAAAAATTTGTTAGTTTTGAAAATGGTGGTCGGTTTGTGGCCTTGAGTCTTGGGTAGCTAGGCTTCTGCTTAATTAGCTTGAGTCGGTTTCAAGAGACTTTTGCTCTACATCAACCCTAATTATTTCACACCCAGTACCATTTATATTTGTGGCTCAATCAGCCTTATCCCAATTGGAGATCTTTTCTTAGGTGACCTTNGGGGGGGGGGGGGAGCCTTTGCGTGAATCCTCAAAGCATGTTGCATGTAACAGCTGAGTGTGCTTGCCAACTTTACTTTGTGCAACTGAAAAGCTGGTAGCAGATTTTAAAATCTTTTCTTGCTTATTTTGACAAGGACTGACTCAGAGTGAAGGACATAATGATGCAAAGAAACAAGTATTAACAAGAAATTCCCCTGTCGGAAGGACAGAAGGAAAAGTTTTTTTTCTTATCTTTTCATTTTTTCATTTTTTTTTCAATGGCTAGCCTTAATGGTCATGACATGCATTTTGGACTCAATGACCTGATCTATCAAACTAATCCAATCTTCCTATTATCCATTCTTATGACCTTTGAAGTCGGGCTTGTTCGTGCCAATCCTTTGTATCGACTAGTGGTGCTCTGAAGGGTTTTCACCAACAAGTCTCTCATATTTATTTATCTCTACTCACCGTCGCCTTACAGTGCCCGTGAGGGTTTTCACTAATAAGACTCTCTCATTTTTCTTTTTTTTTTTGTTTATTTTTCTTTCTTGTGTGAGAAACTTGACCATGTTCTTATGTCGCGTGACAACCGTTGCTCATTGCATGCATCTCTTGACATTCTTGAAGGCTCATCGGGAGGTCTTGTTAGGAAGGTTTTTGGATAGGATTGGAAATAATGGTCGGCATGAAGGCTCAAAGTAGACTCAAAATGATGTGATTGTAGACTTACAACTCTTGGAATCGATTCTTTTAAAAGTGAAATAAAATCTCCGGCCCAGTTTCAGCTATTGGGGATTTTTTGGGATTTTTTTTCTTTCTTTTTTTTGAATTCTTATTTGGTTGGACCGAACCGTGAGGCTGCCTACATATCCTTTTTAAGGAATCAGGTCGAACTAGTTCAAACATCTGACCTAACTAAATTTTTTTCATCTTCTTTCTGTTTCTCTTTTTCCTTTTTTTTTCTTTTTTTTATTTGTCCCGACTTCTATTTCTGAGGGCGTGGACATTTGACAATTCTTTTGTTCTTCTTTTTTTTCACTTGAAAATTGCCCCAGTTTGTACTTTTGGGACATGAACATTTTTTCTTTTTCTTTTTCCCTTTTTTTATTTTTTTTACTCTAAACTTGATTCCAAAAGAGGGTGGTCAAAGAAAATAACACTAGCTCAAAAGGGGTGACAAAGGGTATAAAGTGTTTGGGTAGCAGAAAAAGGATCTTCCAGCCTCGAGAACGCCAATTATAGTATCTTTTCGCGATCACAGCATTGGCGAACATGTCTGTCTTCTTGGTGTGTCGTGGTCTCAAGACACTTTCCATCCCTTAATGTCAAACTTTCCAACATACTTCAATTGATTAAACATCCTCAAGCCCGATCTTCACAATGATTTGAAGGTGAATTTTACTCGACCTTAATTCCAAAGTATTTCAACTCTTTATTCATCCTCAAAAGTGGTTTTTTCCAGTTATCCATTTCCATCTTAAATCAGTTTTCTAAGATCCAGCCAAAAATTCTGCATGCATGACATGTCACTAGAACTAGCGTAAAAAGAATTATGCATAAAGTGGACACAAAATGATTGGTTATTTTTTATTGAATGAAGGATGAAAGGTCCGATAACACAGAAAGAAGAAGAAAAGAAAACAAAAATAAACTCCCATGGCTGAAAGAAGAGTGACTTTCTAGTTACTATGCGACATCTTAGCCACACATTCGCACATCAGCATTACTACGACATTTGACCATTTTAATTCTTTTGGATTCAACACTCAAATTTTGACAATTATCCCCAAAAACCCATGTTTTATTACTCAAATCTGATAAAGTCAACCCCATATTTGCCTCCATTTTTAATTTTTCGCCGCCAACTTGCCTACTAGCCTTTCGTGACTTTTGCTCAACAATAGTGGTGCTTGTTCCATTGGTTGAGAAGATGCTTTTATTTCCGAGGGTTCTTGGATTATTTTTGTGACACGCCATTGCAAACCAACAAACCGACCACCTTTGACTAGCTTTTATTTCAAAACAACAAGCATGTTAGAATAAACACTCTCTTTTTTTTTTCCCTTATTTTTGGTTTCTTTCCTTTCTTTTCTTTTTTTTTTGTTTTTTTTTATTTTTAACTATTCGATCGAACTCGATGTGGGTTGCCTGCGTATCATTGACCCCGCATGAATCAGATCTTGCGTAGTTCGGGAAGATCAGGAATAAAGTAAATAAATTAACCTTTTTTTTTAGATTTTGAATTTTGAATTTATTTTTTGAAAGAAAGACTTATAAAGAAGAAAGAGAATATTTTTTGGATATTTTTCTTCAGCATTTTTACAAAGAAAGACTTGTAAAGAAGAAAGATTTTTTTTTTTTGAATTTCGACTCTCTTTTTTCCCTCGAATTTCAAAAGAAAAACTTCTAAAAAAGAAAGAAAATATTTTTGAATTTTTAGACTTTTATTTTGAATTTATGAAAGAAATACTTCTAAAGATAAAAAACAGATTTTTTTTTTTGAATTTTGACTTTTATTGTTTTTGTTTTTTTTTGTGTGGAATTTTGATACAAAAACTTCTAAAGAAGAAAGAAATATATTTTTACATTTATGAATTTTTATTCTGAAGTTAGGAAAAAAGTACTTCTAAAGAAAAAGAAAGTATTTTTGAATCTTGAATTTTCTTTTCAATTTTCAAAAGAAGAATGAAAATATTTTTGTATTTTTTGTTTATTTTGAGAAGCAACTAAAAAAAAGTATTTTTTGTATTTTTTAAAAAATTGGGGTCTCAAAGAAAAACTTTTCTAAAGAAGGAAGTAAATGAATTTTTTTTTTTGGATTTTTGAAAATTGGGGGCCGAAACTGCTGAGGTTTGCCTACGTATCTCATATCCGGTGAGAATGCGACCCGCGTAGTTCTGCCAAACAAAACCAACTATATATATATTTTTTTTAAAACAAAACCTTTTCCTTATATATATATATATATTTTTTTTAAAACAAAACCTTTTCCTTATATATATATATATATTTTTTTTTTCTTTTCTTTTTTTATATCTTGATTTTCCCCAAAAAGAGTAATTATTTCCCTCATTTTTAAATATTTTATTTATCTTTTTATTTATTTTTTCTTTTCCTCTCATTCTTCAACAGTCGGTCAACATGCAGCTCCGAAGCAAATAAATGCACAATTAGCAAGTAACATGCATCAGGATGGTCTTTTTATTTCGGGTACACCTGTCCTAGACAGATCTAACCCTTGTGTTGAATCTCCAAGGTCAAATGCACGTGGTGCAAACAAAACGTTCCTACTAGGGATCCGGCATGAGACTTTGTTATTCTAGGTTAAAATCTTATTGGACAAAGTATCTAGACTGGCTTACTTGAGCGGACAACTCGAGCCGAGGAGGATCAGTGTACCGATAGAATTATTTTTCGGCTTAACTGGTGGTGCTCCCCGCCTAAAACAGGTATGACTAAAATTCTTCACCGGGTACCAAGCACTTCGGCTATCTCAAAGAAAGCGGGCTATTTCAAGAAATTGCACAATTTTAATTTCAAGAAGACTCAGAGAGAAGAAGGATTTCGTAACAATTTATATATAGTTCAACAATATCAAAGCAGTAAAAAGCGGCATTTAGCACAGTAAGCCCAAACATGTGAATAAAAATCAGATAATAAACAAAGTCAATATAACAATTATTCCAAAATCGAATTTCTAACCCTGAACCAGTGGTTCTGGGTTAATCTCCCCGGCAGAGTCGCTAGAGCTGTCACACCTCCTTTTTCCTTACGCCCCCGGAAGGATATAATAAAGAGAGTTTTTTCAATTCAAGGACAATCGAAATGGGATTTATTTATTTAAAGAATTCAGAGTCACCCAAGTAACCAGTTTCAAATCCCGAATTGAGGAAAATGATAACTCTGTTTAACAGTCCGCGAACCAGAAATTCGGGTAAAGAATTCTGTTAACCCGGGAGAAGGTGTTAGGCATTTCCGAATTCTGTGGTTCTAGCACGGTCGCTCAACTGTTATAATTTGGCCTATTATCTGATTTTAATGCATTTTTGAACCTATGTGCAATTTTAACTTTTGACCGCTTTTATTCAATTTTAAGAAGAATTCAAAATCACATAAAATGCATTTTGAACCGCGTCACATAAATGCACCTGCAGTACGCAACACATTTTATATAACATTGTTAGGATTTGAATTTGGGTCACATAAATGCGCACCCGAGTTTAGGAAGGTAGTTTTTAAATAGCGCGCCTAAAGCAACTACGCACTTTTAACTTTGCGAGGACCATGTAAATTTGCTAAATGGCACGCCTCGATTTCTAAAGAGTTAAAACTAATTAAGTGAGGGCCATGAATTTTGGGATTTTATTCAACATAGAAAACCTCAAATTATTTCAAAAAAAAAATTATTATTCGAAGTTGTTATAATCGGGTTACATGAAATGCACCCCCGAATTGAGATTCACGTATCGTAACCATGCTAGGAGAACCGTACCCGTAGCTACGATAATTTATTAATTAAGAATTTGCCTAAGGCATGTTAACAATTTTGAAATCAGTAATTATTTACTATGGACTACATGAACAAAATGGGCTAGCTACGTATATTTACAAGGATTAGATTAACTACAACTCTTATTAAACTAGGCTAAAGAATCAATTAACTCATTACTGATCTTATATAAATTGCTATATCCATCTTAACTCTAATTCTTAAGGTTTCTTATTTTCACCTTCATAAACAAGCTTAAAAAAAATTTCCAAACCACACATTAATATAAAAACTATTTCCATCAGCAACATGATCTCCTTTTTAAGCTACTGTCAACTATCAAGCAAACATCTTAAGCATGCTTTAACTACATTTTAAATAAATCACTTTAGACTACTGTTAAGCAAATATAACAATCATCCAAACATCAAGATATGCAAATAAAAAAAATATGGACACCAAGAGATCACCTAACAGAGGATGTGAATTTGGCCTCAATGATATTAACACGAACAGATTCAAGCAAACTTCAACGCACTAAATCAAACAGAGGCATCAAACATATAGAAGATATTAGTTTAGAGGGACCTTAATGCGTGGACTACTGATTCAATCTCAGCAACTCAAATTACCTCTGTTCGAGGCATAAAAATGGAGACCGGTCAGATCTGCAACTATTCCGGCGTACAAACAACACCGCGTCTCAAAACATCTTTAAAGCTAAGTTGAAGACAGCAGCAACAGTAACCAAATAATTGCTAAAATTAAGATGAAGCTTGACTGAAACTGAACTTTTCAATTAACAAGAACCTCCAACATTATACATTTGATTTGAATGCAAAATTGCTATCGCCTACGACGATGACTAGAACCTGAACCGCGTACACCAGCGAACTCGAAAATGAAAATCGCAACCTCGACCTTTTGGAGAGTACTTGACGGACTATTTTGGGTAATGTTGCACAGCTGTGTTGGCTGCGATTTCCAGTTGGTTTGAGCAGCCTTTAGCTCATATTTTAAGGCTGGTTTGGAGCAGCTTCAATGGTGGTTTTGAGCTGAAGAAGATGACTAACAGTGGAGGGTTCGTTTTGTGCACTGCTTATATATATTGAGTGTATCTCTAGTGTATATAGAGTGTATACAACTCTCTTCTCTCCCGTCTAACATCTGATGTGTGTGAGTTTTATGGAGGGGTGAGGGATGTGGGTGGTAAACAAGTGGGGTACAAGGAGTGGAAAATAATAGAGAGTGGAGTATTGAGTGGGGAAAGTGGAAAGTGAGTGGGAAAAGTGGGTTGTGAGTGGAGAAAGTGGGGAATAGTGAGAAGTGAGTGGAGAAAGTGGGTTGTAAGTGGAGAAAGTTGGAAAGTGGATAGTGAGCGGGAATAAATTCAAACATGGTCAAAAATTACGTGTTCACAATCAGTATCCCGAGTTCTTCTTGAAATAAGCTTTGATCGAAATTCCTATTTTTGGTTAAACAAATGTCCCTTTTTTTCTTTGCAAAAAGGCCACAAATGTTTTAAATGTCGCTAGGTTATTGTTTAAAGAGATTGTTTGCATGCATGGAGTCCCTAAGTCGATCACTTCTGATGGGAATACCCGAATTTTGAATTATTTCTGGATCTCCCTAGGGAAAATATTTGACACATCAGTAAAGTTTATCAGTACTGTTCACTTACATACATATGGCATATCGAAGTTCTTAATCGAACTTTGGGCAATCTGACCCTCAACTTCACTATTTTCTCACCCTAAATTCTCTCTCTCACACACACACAGAGTTAATTAGAACAAGTAAGAAAAGACTCTAATTTCTGATATTATATCCTGAGAAAAAGGTAGAAACCAATCTGGTAGAAAATATAAAGAATGAATTGTTGAAGAAATTAATCAATAAAGACAAGATTCAAATTACGGGCAACCCATAAATCTAAATACCGATAAACGAACAGAGCTTGGGCAGCAGTAAATAAGACAAATAAACTTCAGAATACTCATATCGAGTGAAATAAAAGAAATCAAACTTTGTCGTGACTTACAACTAGCAAATCAGTAGCAGAATACTCCATGCATTCCTACGTATAATACAGAATAACGATTTTCAGAAAAATGAACAAGACAACGAACATCGAACATCGATAGCAAACATCAAATCTCATGGTTTCTAACACAAAATCAAAACCTAACAAATAAATCTCCCAATTTCGCAAACTAAAAATCACAAAATATATCGCATAATACAAATAAAACAGAAGCAGTGCAAAATAATGGGTTTATCAGAAATATTATCAAAAAAAGAAAATAGAAGGAATAAAGAAATAATTTTTCAGACTACGGAAGAAGAACGCGAAAATCGAACAGTAATAGCAAACATCGAACAGGGTAAAAAAATCGAAAGCCTACCTCAGAGATTGTGTATGTTAGTCGATAATGGTCGTCCTTCGCTGAAAATTATCGTCCTTCACCGAAGAGAGGACGTCGGTGTGTTCTAGGTTGAAGAACAGAGAGAGGGGTGTCTTTGGGGAAGTCGATTGCTACTGATTGAAGTAAGGAGTCGTCGATGTGTTCTAGGTTAGTTTTACATTTTAGAGTTATTAAAATATTAGTGGGATCCACTATTTTTATTTTTTAATAAATACCTAGGAGGAAAAATAAGGAGCAAAATTAAACCGTCACTATAGCTTTTTATTTCACAAAACCGTTCCCACAAATAACCTTATTGTATCGCATATCCAAACAGTCTCCATATCTTTACTTATGGTAATATTTACTAAACTATTGGAACAGTTATTGTTCAGAAGTGTGCCAGAAGCCTTTTGACTCTATTGGGACAGTTAAAACCGTTCCAAAATATGATCTACTGTAACAGTTACAGAACCGTTGCCCGGCCAAAAATCCTTCCAATAAATTCGTTTTCTAGTAGTGATATGTGGAGATAAGCCTAAACAATGAAATTTCGTATTATCTATATTATATTAAAAGTAAGAAACCTTTAAGTAAAAATATGAATTACCAAAATATTCTTCTTAAAATATTAATTACCCTATTTATAGAAAATTAAAAATATAATAGTAATATTTTTAAAAGAAGAAAACTAATTTATTTGAAGTGTCCTGTCTAAAAAGTTGTGGCTTTTTAATAAGTAACTAAATATCTTTATTAAATATATTCACGTCGCTTCCTTGATAAGAGGAAAAGCCTGTTTATGACAAATTTGTATGAAAATGGCAGCACAAGTAGAGGGGGAAAAAGATATTATCTTTGGTTTGATCCCTGCGAAGGGTTTCGTCGTTCAACATATCATGGACCAACAAAATATCATGTGAGTTTATAATTTCTTTCGTCCATTTTAAGAAAATAACAAGCAATCATATGTTTTACTACCGTTTGTTAAATTTTTTAAATTTGCGACTGCTTTTGATTATTTGATTTTTTTACTACTTCAACATAAAATTCCGCTTACGGAAGAAACAGGGTATATAGAAATTTTACTTTTATCCATGGATATTATATAATACACAATAGTTTCCAGATTAAATACTAGAATAGATCATTTGAAAGGTATTAATATAAGGAATTACATAAAATAATTATAGAATTAGCATGTTAAATTTCATTGACAATATTTTTTTTTCCAGATAGTAAGTTAAATTCCTATAAGTATTGAGCATTCATGATTGAAAATTAGAAACTTGAACTATACTCTGGAAAACAAATAAAAGAACATAGAAATTCTGGTGACAATGTTTCCGAAAAGTAGATAGAGAAATACAAGAATGAAAACTAATTGATTTAAGTGTCATTTCTCGAAGAAAAAAATTCTTTCTATTTAAATGATTTTCTTACCGCCAATTAGTGACATAAAAGAATAGTAATTTTTTTAAGTTTTTCGTAGTTCTTTTTTTTCGGCTATATAAAATAATATGTCATTCTCCTTAAATAACCAATTCTCCTAGAGTTGAAGAGTATATTGCTATTATTTTTGACTCAATATACTATTTCAATTTTAGAACTCATTCTTTTTCTCACTTAACGATTCTTTCTCTCTCCCTGCTAATCTCCATCTTTTCCGTCTACTGTAACGCCACCTGCGTCTCCGCCGGTACCGGAATTCACAGGTAAGTTACCCTCTCTCCCTCTCTCCCTTCCTTCCCCCCCTCCCTTCTCTCGTCCCCTCCCTCACTCTCTGCGCCGCCATCTTCTATAACTTCCATTTCAGGTAACTTCTTTTCTCATTTAATTCTTCATTTTTGGTTCTGCAACACTTAATGATTTGTTTAATTAATGCAACTGTTTGAGTTACTTTATTGTTTCTTCTCTAATTGGATCACGTTAACTTCAATCGTTCCTAGTAGAAACGATTTTTTTTTTAATTTTTTGTTAGTTTTAACAATCATAAGCTGTTATAAAGAGATCTTCTCTTCTGTCCATTAGATTTTCAAAACCCATTAAAGGTTTGTTCTCTACTGAGTATCCGTTTAGTTTCTTTCAACATTTTGGCTATTTTTATTGCTCAATTTATAGTTTTTTTTGTGTAGTAGTGTGATAAATTCTTGGATCCAATTTGGGTCTTGGTAATTTGTTTATTTTGCTTCTCTAAAATCTCTGTTTATTTTTACTTTATCTTTTTTCTTCATTTTACTTGGTGAATTTTGTGTAGTCCTCTGCTTTTGCCCTACATTTTCCCAAGTACTGTCAGGGCTACACCAGTGGTAGCGTGACAACCCTTTTGTTTTTTGGGTCATGGTATTTTTTGTGTTTTCTGGAGAATTCTCGAACTTGTTGAAGACAAGTTGGGCGCACAAACACTAGCAAAGGAGAGCAGCCGGGAAGAGCGACATCAAAGGGCAGTGGGAAGCGGTGTGTGAGCGTACAACTACATCGAGTACAGCAAGTCAACACAAGTTTGGTTCTTGGGAGTTGCTACCTCCCGTTCTACGGTTTCCCTTTTAGTGTTAGCTAATTTGATGTTACTTTAGTTCACAATATTTCAGTCATTCTACTTGTGTACTTATAGTCACTTGCTTCCTTCTAGTTTATTTCGTTGCCCGTTGTGCACTAGCGAGTCTTCCTTAGATTGGCCGTAGGTGTAGTGGCTGCAGTCTGGGATGGTAGATTAAGGGCATGTCCTTGTGTGGGGCAGAGTGTGGGGCCGGGTCAGGGTGTGGGATGGGAGGCAGGGGAGGTAGAGGGGGGAAGGGAGCCTATAGGTTGAGAATCGGGTCATGGAATATAGGTTCGCTAACGAATAAGTCCATAGAGTTGGCGAAGATCCTTCAGAAGAGGAAGATTAATATAGCGTGTGTCCAGGAGACTAGGTGGGTCGGATCAAGTGCGAAAAAAGTGGATGGGTATAAGCTGTGGTACTCTGGAGTCCTGAGGTGTAAGAATGGAGTGGGTATTCTGGTCGATAGCCACCTTACAGAGTCGGTGGTTGAGGTCAGGCGGGTGAATGATAGACTAATGACCATTAAATTGGTGGTGGGTGAGTGTACTTTAAATGTCGTTATCGCGTGCGTGCCGCAAGTAGGCTTGGATGAGGATATTAAAAGGCGCTTTTGGGAGGGGTTGGATGACATCGTTCGTAGTATTCCGCTTTCGGAAAGGTTATTTATAGGAGGAGATTTTAGTGGTCATATTGGGTCGTCTGCAGGTGGTTATACAGAGGTACATGACGGCTTTGGTTTCGGGGAGCGGAACGGAGGGGGCACTTCGCTGTTGGACTTTGCCAAGGCATTCGATCTAGTGATTGCGAACTCTAGTTTTCCTAAGCGGGAGGAGCATTTGGTTACTTACCAAAGTTCGGTGGCGAAGACTCAGATTGACTATCTCCTTCTCAGGAGATGCGGCAGAAGGTTGTGCGAGGATTGCAAAGTTATCCCAGGTGAGACCCTTGCGACGCAACATAGGCTTTTGGTGATGGACATTGGTATTATGATAAGGAGGAAGAAGAGGTCAGTACGAGGCCGCCCGAGGATTAGGTGGGGCGCCTTGACTGAGGATAAAACTCAGGAGTTGGCAGGAAGGTTATCGGCAATGGGAGCTTGGAGAAGTAGTGGGGTTGCAAACACTATGTGGTCGACGACGGCAGACTGTATAAGGAAGGTGGCGAGAGAGGTGTTAGGGATAACTTCGGGACGCACCGGCAGCCACGAAGGAGAATGGTGGTGGAATGCAGTTGTCCAAGTTAAAGTGGAAGCGAAGAAGGCGGCGTACCTGCAGTTAATAGGGAGCACTGGCGAGGAGAGAAAAGAGCGAACAGTAAGAGATATAAGGTTGCTAGGAGGGAGGCGAAGATGGCAGTTACGGAGGCTAAGACGACAGTTTTTGCTCGTCTGTATGAGGAGCTAGGGAACAAAGGTGGGGAGAAGAAGCTATTCTGACTCGCTAAGGTGAGAGAGAGGACAGCTCGGGATCTGGACCAAGTGAGGTGCATAAAAGATGATGACGACAAAGTTTTAATGGGGATGACCAAATTAAGAGGAGATGGCAGACCTACTTTCATAAACTTCTGAATGGAGAAGGGGATCAGGATATTGTACTAGGTGCTTTTCGAAATGTCGAAAACCCACATGAGATAAGTGATTGTATAGACATTGAGGTCGATGAGGTCATGGAGGTAATGCGTAAGATGAGGAGGGGCAGAACTACCGGGCCAGATGAAATTCCGGTTAAACTTTAGAGGTGTGTGGGCAGAGCAGGTCTGGAATGGCTTACTGGGTTGTTTAATGTTATATTCAAGACTAATAGGATGCCTGAAGAGTGGAGGTGGAGTACAATGGTTCCGCTGTATAAGAACAAAGGCAATATCCAGAGCTGTAACAACTATAGAGGTATCAAATTACTGAGTCATACCATAAAAGTCTGGGAGAGAGTGGTAGAAATGAGAGTGCGAAGGACGGTGTCTATTTCAGACAACCAGTTCGGGTTCATGCAGGGCGATCTACCACAGAAGCTATCCACCTTATTAGTAGGATGGGGGAACAATATAGGGATAGGAAGAAGGATCTCCACATGGTGTTTATCGATTTAGAGAAAGCGTACGACAGGGTTCCTATGGAGGTCTTATGGAGATTCTTATAGGTTAAAGGGGTCCCTGTTGCCTACATTAGGGTGATTAAAGACATGTATGATGGAGTTAAGACTCGGGTTAGGATAGTAGGAGGCGACTCCGAGCATTTTCTGGTTATTACGGGGTTGCACCAAGGGTCTGTGTTCAGCCTTTTCCTATTTTTCCTGGTGATAGATGCCATAACGCATAACATTCAAGGGGAGGTGCCATGGTGTATGCTATTTGCTGATGATATAGTCCTAATTGACGAGACAAGATGCGGCGTCAACGAGAGGCTGGAGGTTTGGAGACAGACCTTTGATTCTAAAGGTTTTATGTTAAGCAGGACAAAGACGGAATATCTCGAGTGTAAATTTGGGCCAGAGCCGACGAACGCGGGAGTGGAAGTGAGGCTTGACTCCCAAGTTATCCCTCAGAAGGGTTGTTTCAAGTACCTTGGGTCAGTTATTCAGGGGACCGGGGAGATCGACGAGGATGTCACACACCGTATAGGGGTGGGGTGGATGAAGTGAAGGTTATCAATGGGAGTCCTGTGTGACAAGAAAGTGTCACTATTACTAAAAGGTAAGTTTTATAGAGCAGTGATTAGACTGGCCATGTTGTATGGGACCGAGTGTTGGCCGGTTAAGAACGCACACATACAGAAGATGCAAGTAGCGGAGATGAGGATGTTGAGGTGGATGTATGGACATACAAGGATGGATAAAATTAGGAATGAAGTTATTCGAGAGAGGGTGGGCGTGGTGCCCATGGAGGACAAAATGCAGGAAGCAAGACTCAGATGGTTCGGGCACATTCAGAGGAGGAGCACTGATGCACCGGTGAGAAGTTGTGAGCGACTGGTGGTGGTGGGCACGAGGAGAGGTAGAGGGAGACCTAAGAAGTATTGGGGAGAGGTGATCAGGTAGGACATGCCGCGACTTAGGATTACTGAGGACATGGCCCTTGATAGGGGATTGTGGAGGTCGAGCATTAAGGTTGTAGGTTAGGGGGAAATTAGGAATATTTCTACAACGTGTTTGAGTGAGACTACACAGTTAGGAGTTAGGATTAGGATGCTACTGATCAGCAACTGATGCAGGGCTTTATGTTCTAGATATTAGTATGCATTCCTCTTTCTCGTATTCCCTATATCCTTATATTGTTGTTATTTGTTATTTTATTTTATGTTGTCTATTTTATGTCATTTATTATGAGTATATTGCTAGTACTAATATATCGTCACTTGTTTCTGTCACTTGTTTCCTTTTTCAGCCGAGGGTCTCCTGGAAACAGGATCTCTGCCCCTCGGGGTAGGGGTAAGGTCTGAGTACATATTACCCTCCCTAGACCCCACTTGTGGGAATATACTGGGTTGTTGTTGTTGTTATTCTTTTTATCGGGTTGAATAAAATTACCTAAGTATGTGCGTTTGTATGTGCATTCACATATATGTAAAATTCTACATTAAATTGACGGATCTTCACTCCATTATTTTCCATTCTTTTTTCCGAAAGAATAGAATAGGCCAATTGTTTTATCTACATTCTTTCGCATGTAATCTCATATGACCATTACAAATGCCAAATCTTACCGTGATAAATTTAAGGCAGACAAACAAATTGAAAGAAAGATATCCAACATGACATGTTCATAAAATCGTCGATTCACCCTATAATTTTTTTTCTTTCTGATACCCTATAATGTTCATTGGTGGGAATGAGAGATGCTATGCTTGTTTGTTAGATCAAATTTGATGAAACTTTATTTTATTTTTTTACCTCGATAAAATTTTATATTTACAATATGAGAAATATATATGATTGTGAAAGTAAAAATTAGTGCTACTTATTCTTATTTTGGCTGTTGAAAAATATCTTGTCATACAAACATGCATATATTAATTTACAACTAAACCACCACTTTAATTTTCCTATTGTATGGTTTAAGAGATATTCTAAAAATCCTAAAAATTGAAAGAGGATTTCTTTAAAGTGCTAATAGTTAGGTTTTTCTAGGCACATGAAAACTTAAATGCAAAAATGAAACAATAAAGAAAGTTTCATTCATTAAGATTCTATTGATGAGCTTTGATGCAAAATTGTAGAATATATCACTTTGTTCTTAGGCGTATTAGTTTTAAAATGATGTCACACAAAATATATATTATCCGTTACAAAATTAGACCATCTAAAGGATTACATTAAATAATGTCATTCATCAAATTTGAAATATTATTTTAGGGTGTTGTTTAAAAACTTGCTATGTTCCTATACAAGCGCTCATGAAGAAAAAGTAACTTCTCAATATTTTATTTTTTCGGAGATGTTTGGAATTGTATTTTAAATAAAAACTTTCTTCGGCACAAACTTTCATTTGAAAATTGTTATTCTATTTATTGTAAATTTAATATTACATCCAATGTAAATTTGTGTTCTACACTCTCTCTTTTTTAACAAGTTACTTGATAGATCACCTTTCAATACATAATTTGGTTCAAGTACATGGATTCTCTCTCTCTCTAACTCTCGACTCCTTCATCTCCAATACCACCAAAACCACCAGATAAACACATGACAAAAAATCCTTCAATTACCCCAGTTCCATCAACACATCTACCACTACAACTAGACAATGATATGAATATAGATCCAACGGATCACATAGAACACAAAAAAACTGTATTCCCAACATACCTATCTACTTTAACTTCTACAGGTTTTAAAACTTCTTCAAATAACATAGATATGCAGCTTAAACTCCCTATGGCTTTGAAAGATGAAATGGAAGCTCCTGCTGATCCAAATCTCTTTATACCATTATCTACAGAGGAAAAGGCAGGAATATACAAGCCATGGCAACATGCTGCCATTATAAAGTTATATGGTCGAAAAATTGGACATGAACTACTCAGACAGAAAATCTATGCACTGTGGAAACCAACAGAAAACCTACCACTTATTGATTTAGGGTCCGATTTCTTCTTGCTTAAATTTAAAAAAGAATAGAACAAGATTCATGCTCTCCAAGATGGACCTTAGTTCATCTTAAACCATTCCCTATCGGTGAGGCAGTGGGAGCCAAAATTCATGGCATCTGAAACAAAATTAACATACACTGCTATTTGGTTGAGATTACCTGAACTGCCAACTGAATTTTATGACCTTAAAATATTACACCAAGTAGGAAATAAGATTGGAAAAATACTTAGTGTGGATATATGTACTTCTTCAACAACAAGAGGAAGATATGCCCGTTTATGTGTTGAAGTGGCTTTAGACCAACCTTTAAAATCACGTGTTTTCATAAGAATCCATAAGCAAATCATCTTATATGAGAGCCTAAATTTGCTTCGTATCAAATGTGGAAGAATGTGACACAATCAATGCTCCTGCACATACAACACTACTGAAAATCCTTTACATACATTACCTAATTCAAATCCTAACACTACTACTACTACTCAACACCCTACAGAGGAATGGAAAACTGTACAATTTCCCAAGAAACCGACCAGAAGATACAATGCAATCAAAGGACTCCACCATGCAGGCATGGCAGTCGGGCCATTACAGTCTACACGTAATCCAGGTTTGAATGGTAATGATTCCACATCTTTAATTACTCCTAACTCTTTACCTTTTACTGACCTATCTCTTAACAAAAGTAATACTTGTTTTAATATTAATAACAAGGAGCATTTGGTAAATTCACAATCCCTATCTAATAATAAATATAATATTTTAACACCAACGGTTACTAATGATAATACCTCTACACTTACCCAACCGCCAAAGAACAACCTTACCCAACCAATTACCATTCAAATGCACACACCGCCAAAGGTCCACTCGGCGGAAATAGGTCAAAGCATTAACTCCCCTTCTACATCAACACATGCACATAGACACGTTGCCCACCCTCACATGCCAGTAACTCTAATTTCCCCAAACATTAACACTGACTCTGCCATACAGAATGATTTCTCACCAAAGCCAATTACAAAAAACAAACTCCCCTCCGCTGACTTGGCCAATTTACCTTCGAACACTCCACAACCTACTACGCCATCCATGCAAAGAGGTTATCATGAGCAGTCTACTGTTTCTTCCTCACCTCCATCAATTCCACATACTCCAACCCCATCAATCACACTGCTAATATCTACCACTAGTGTAGTTGTATGCTCACTTTTTAAAGCCAACTCTGAAAAGAGTACTCCCGATGTTCCTGCCACCCTTTCAACATGTACGACTCCCATCTCACCCTCATCAAAGACAACCTACCTATCGACTTCAACACAGTGTAATTCCAACACCCTACTCTCTTCCTCCCTACCAACCTCTGGCCCTCCCCACACCAACTTGGGATCCAACTCATCATCGAGTTCATCTTCCATTCTACCCCTCTCCAACTCCGACAACCCCTTGGATTCAACCATACTAGCTTCCCCAACCTTATTTACCCCTACTGGAGCAAACCCTACCAGCAACTCCACCAATCTCATCCAACCAGTCACCACCACATTCTCCCAACTCGCCAGAACAAGATCAGAATCTTCAGGCATAACTCGCAGCAGCCATCTTATACAACAAGGAAACAAGGGCAGTTCATGCATGCCTGGATGGAATAAAAGTGTTTGTCCAGAAGGAGGAATACGAAAGAAAAATTTATATAAGGTATCCTCAACGACTGATGAAGGTATCATTCCGGATACGGCCCACAACAAATCCCGACGTCGGAAAATATGCCATGCTACTTTTTCCAACTTTTTGTCTACGCCCAGGGAGAGCAGCAGCAATTGGAGAAATCCAAGGACCAGCCTGCTGGAATCAGACAATTATAATATGAGTATCATAATTTGGAACTGTAGAGGGGCACAATCCACTGAGTTTAGAGGAACTTCCGCTCCTTTCTTGATTACAGTAGGCCATCCATGGTGGTGCTTCTGGAGACTCACTGTCAAACTCATCAACACCTTAGGAATGACTTCAATTTTAATGGCCTTATTGAGGTGGCTGCCATTGGACAATCTGGGGGAATAGCCATTTTATGGCTCTCCAATGTGCTAAATGTTGAGCCAATAGCCACTACTGCCCAAGAGGTCCACTGCAACATCCAGGTACGTCCTTTACCATTTAAATTTTTGTTCACTGCTATTTACGCAAGTACTAATTTAGGTTATAGGAAAATGCTTTGGAAAAATTTAATGTGTGTATATAATAACTACAAAGGCCCTTGGATTTTAGGAGGGGATTTCAATAAAATAACACATGCTGCTGATAAATTTGGTGGGCTACCTATAAATATATCACGTTCAAATAAATTCTTAGACTGTCTCAATTATTGTAACTTGGTAGATTTAGGTTACAAAGGCAGTCGATATACTTGGACAAATGGGAGACATAATGCTGCTAATATACTTGAGTGTATTGATCGCGTTGTTGCAAATTATAGTTGGATACAACAATTCCCTGAGGCAATGGTCACTCATCTCCCACGAACACACTCAGACCATTATCCCATAAAATTAGAATTTCAACATAGGACTCTCCCTAGAAAGAAATTTTTTCGTTTTGAGACCATTTGGACGTCACACCCTACTTTTCCAACTATTGTTAAAGAAGCCTGGAGGGATAATTTAACTTTCATTCCTGCTATACATCAGTTTACTAAATTAGTACAAGAATGGAACATCTCCACCTTTGGTAATATTTTTAGAAGGAAAAATAACATCTTAGCCAGGCTCACTGGTCTTCAATCCTCTATCCATTATCCCACTAGTATTTTTCTGCAAAACTTAGAACAACAGCTTATAATGGACTATAAACATCTCCTGATACTAGAGGAGGATTTCTGAAAATTAAAATCCCGTATAAATTGGCTTAATAATGGGGATGCAAATACAAAATTTTTTCACTTGTCCACTCTAAACCGTAGAAGACAAAATAGAATTACTGCTCTTCAGGACCAAGGAGGAAACTGGCTCACAAATCCTAATCAGATAAAAGAGCATATTACCCTTTTCTATAAAAATCTATTCACAACTACTAACACTCTCTCTTATCCTAATAATAACAACGGCTTTTCATACAATGTTCTATCTCATAAGGACAACCATATTTTACTACAGCCTTTGCAGGATAAGGAAATCATTGATGCTATCCACTATTTCCAACCTCTTAAAGCACCAGGACCAGATGGTTTACATCCTGTCTTCTACCAGAAATATTGGCATATTATAGGAGATTCCGTCAAAAATTTCTGTCACAAGGTGTTTACTGATTTTTGTATTGATCCCGCTATTAACAATACTTATATTTGTCTCATTCCCAAAAATGAGAATGCTGCCACAATCTTACAATATCGTCCTATCAGCCTCTGTAATACTATTTATAAAGTTATAACAAAAATCATAGTAAATAGATTAAAACCTTTTCTAGAACATATTATTCATCCTAGTCAGTCCAACTTTCAAAAAAATAAGAGAGCGGCTGATAATGCCATAATAGTTCAAGAAATCCTACATAGTTTCCGGAAAAGGAAAGGCATTAAACTAAATATGCTTCTAAAACTCGACCTTGAAAAAGCTTTTGATAAGTTAGAATGGTCATTCATTCACAATACCCTAGTGTCCTTAAATTTCCCTAATGCTCTCATAAGACTTATCATGTCATGCATTACGACTACCTCCACTTTCATTCTTATTAATGGTAGCCCCACCGCATATTTTACACCTACTCGAGGTATTAGGCAGGGTGACCCCTTATCACCCTATTTGTTCATCCTCTGTCTAGAAATGCTCTCCCGGAGTATTAATTCAGCTGTTGACTACAACAGATGGCTGCCTCTTACAATATCAAAAAGGGGACCACAAATCTCTCATCTCTTTTTTGCAGACGATATCATTCTAAATTTAAGTACTTGTCAGTCAATTGTCAATACCCTTAATCAGTTCACCCATCAATCGGGTCAAACAATAAATTTTGAGAAATCAAAAATATACTTCTCTAACAACTGCCAACCTTCTATTAGAGAAGTAGTAGTCCAGCTTTTCTAAATGAATGAAGGTAAAACTTTTGGAAAGTATCTAGGTTTTCCCATCTTTACACAAAAACCCTGCAAATGGGATTATCAATTTCTATTGGACAATTTTAAAAATAAATTGCAGGGTTGGAAGACTACTTTCCTGTCAAGGGCTGGAAGAATCACTCTAATAAAAGCCACCCTCAATCATCTACCTAATCATTTAATGCAATATATCAAAATTTCTGAATATATACTTACCTACCTTAATCGGTACCAACGTAATTTTCTTTGGGGCACTACTCCCCAACAGAAAAAACTCTACCTCGTCAAATGGTCAACAGTAACACAACCCATTGACCAAGGGGGATTAGGAATTTACAATCTTAGTATTAAGAATAAAGCATTACATGCAGGCTTAGCCTGGTCGTTTTGAGTACTAGCATTCCGTTCAGCAGTCGAAAGCCATGAACAGCTTCATTTCAGGTATTATGACTTGTACGCGTGGTCAGAATTTGATTTCAAGAAGTCCAGAGTTGATTTGGGAAGAGAATTCTCATTTCGAAAGCTTAAAGTAGAAAGAATGAGCTAAGATTTGAATTTCAAGTAAACAACCTCGGAATCGGGATTTGGAAGTCCCAGCAGGTTCGTATGATGATTTCAGACTTGGACGTATGCCCGGATCGGGTTTTGGATAACCCGGAAGCGTTTTGGCGCCTAATGTGGAAGTTAGCAAGTTAGAAAAAATTTCATAAGTTTGGCTTGAAGAGCATTTCAGTGTTATCAATGTCCGTTTGGAATTCCGAGACTGGGAATAGCTCCGTATAGTGATTTTGGAGTTGGGGGCGCGATCGGAAGTGAATTCGGAGGTCCGTAGACCAATTTGAAGCCATTTGGCTAAAGATAGAAATTTGAAGGTTTTGAAGAGTTTGACCGGG
>MU771534.1:103201-148095 GCA_026770625.1 Nicotiana glauca | reverse complement strand
CCCCCCCCCCCCATGTATATACTTTTTGCTTTGTTTAATTTAATTTCAATTTAAAAAATGATTAAAATATAAATTTTGTGACTTAAGTATAAATTTCAATTTCAATTTTATGCTTCTCACCATGATAAGTATCTCGCTGTCTGTACCTGTGACCATGCCCCTGAAAAATACTTGGTGACAAATTGAAAGATAGCCTACTTTTTGAAATTGTAGAGGATGATACTTGGAAGTTTGGCAGTTAGGAGGAATTCTGAGAGCCCTAATATTAGTCTTTTGACTGATGTCCTATTGGCCAGTACGCTCGAACCGTTTCTACCAAAATAATGTCTGTTTAAAATATAAAATTCATGGGACATTGGGACTTTAGTCTCCTTAAGGCTTATGCTTCTCTCATGACAAGTAAAACACCTTGTCTCATCGCTCCTGCTGTCCGCACCAGTGGACCATGCCTGTGAACAATACTTGGTGACAACTTGAAAGATAGCCGACTTCTTTTTGAAATTGTAGAGGATCTTTTTTGGAAGTTTGGCAGTTAGGAGGAATTCTAAGAGCCCTAATGTTAGGCTTTTGAATGATGTCCTACCGGCCGGTACGCTTTAACCGTTTCTACCAAAATAATGTCTGTTTAAAATATAAAATTCATGGGACTTAAGTCCCCTTAAGGCTTATCACCTAGTCTCATCGCTCCTGCTGTCGGTACCTTTGACCATGCCCGTGAATAATACTTGGTGACAAATTGAAAGATACCCGACTTTCTTTTGAAATTGTAGAGGATCTTTCTTGGAAGTTTGGCAGTTAGGAGGAATTTTGAGAGCCATAATGTTAGGCTTTGACTGATGCCCTACTGGCCAGCGGCCAGTATGCTTTAACCGCTTAGACCAGAATAATGTCTGTTTAAAATATAAAATTCGTGGGACTTAAGTCCCCTCAAGGCTTATGCTTCTCCCGTGAAAAGTAAAACACCTTTCCTCATCGCTCTTGCTGTCGGTACCTGTGACCATGCCCGTGAATAATACTTGGTGACAAATTGAAAGATACCCTTCTTTTTAAAATTGTAGAGGATCTTCCTTGGAAGTTTGGCAGTTAGGAGGAATTATGAGAGCCATAATGTTAGGCTTTTGACTGATGCCCTACTAGCCAGTGTGCTTTTAATGCTTAGACTAAAATAATGTGTTAATATATAAAATTTATGGGACTTAAGTCCCTTAAGGCTTATGCTTCTCTCCATGACAAGTAAAACATCTTGTCTCATCGCTCCTGCTGCTGTCCGTGCCCGTGAACAATACTTGGTGCAAATTGAAAGATACCCAACCTCTTTTTGACATTATGAAGGATCTTTCATGGATGTTTGGTAGTTAGGAGGAATTCTGAAAGCCCTAATATTAGGATTTTGACTGATGTCCTACTGGCCAAGATTCTGCGTATACACTACCCTCCCCAGGCCCCACTTGTGGGACTATACTGGGTCGTTGTTGTTGTTGTTGGGTCGTCCAAAATAATGTCTGCTTGAAACAGGAACCTCCATCTATTCCTGGAAAGAAAAAACTTACCTGCCATCAGTTGATTGCCATCTAACGCTAAAAATTATTGTTTAAGCTTTTCTTTTAAAGGCAATGGTGAGCCGTAAGCTGACTTCCAGTCGGGCACAATACGTTGTTAGGCTTGGGAAAACTGGAAATCTCTCAGGAAGTCTAGCTTTTTCTGTGTTAATACTATATCTACTTATCTTGTAAGATTCCTAAGGCTGTGATTGTGTTACTTTCGTCAAGTCTTATGATCAGATCTGATTATCGTCTCTGTTTGGTTGTTAGTCCTCTTTTTATTACCTATATCTTTTTCTGTGATCTGTCTCTGTTATTAAAGAGAGCTATACTGTTCTTCGATTAAGCCGGACTATCTTAGCAGTAAGTAGTTCACTCAATCCTTTTGCATAATAATATTTGTATAGTAGATATTATTTTCAATTGTTGGACCACCTAGTTTCAGAACTATTTTTCTGATTGTACTTCTTTTGATTCTCTTAGTCCCTTTTAACCACTTCTTGTAATATTTGCAGTATCAAGTTTAAACGTTTTCTTCATTTGAACCCACGAGACTATTACTGCCTGCAAAACTCGTTGACCTTCTTTCATTCAGATTCGGTCGTTGGAAATTATACCTCCTCTTCGTTAAGTCCCCAGAGATCTGGACTTTTTTCCCCTAGCTCTTGCCGATAACCATATTTCTTTGTCCGTCCAGTTCCAACTTCCAATAATTGACCCACTCTACCGGAAAAAATATGGCCAATGATTGGACACCCTTCCTTTTTATTTAATTATCTTTTCTCGACCTCAACTCAATTGTTCCATCATTATTTTTTGTCCCTGACATTTCTATTTTTTTCCGTAGAATTTGAGATTGAGTAGGATGACATGAGATAACAGTCGTATAGTTTTGAGAACTCCTTCCTAGTTTTTATTGGGGACAAGGGGAAGTTGAGTGGGTGAGTCATCATCTTTTGTCTTGAACCCTGAATCCTCAGCATTCACCTTAAAATTGAGCGAATTATTGCTGCAACAGTTTTCGCAAAAGCTCTGATGTGCTGAACTTCTTTGGTCGTAAGCCTTAACTTTTTTTTTTTAATGGGGAAGGGGAGATTACAAGGTGAGGAATCAAACACTTACCAACAAGGTGAAATTTAGGTAGCCAACTAACTGAGTTACTAAGATCCCCCGTAAGCCTTAACTAGTTTTTAGCTTTTGTTTAGATTGGTAAGTGTTGTTTCCAGAACATATCATTGGTCTTGGCTCTTAATTGTGTTTTCATTTGTTGCAGGTTGAACCAATCCGGAACTTCTTTGCTGCTCTTTTTCTATCCAGCATTGGCATGCTTATCCATGTTCATTTTCTCTGGAATCACATCGATATTTTACTGGCAGCTGTTATATTGGTGGTCATTATAAAAACTATTGTGGTTGCCGCAGTAGTCAAGGGTTTCGGTTACACCAATAAAGCTGCACTTCTTGTAAGTAGTCCAAGCTGTTTGACCAGAAAGGTTGCTCTAGTGGTATAGATCCCTTCACCTCCAACCATGAGGTTGGGGGTTAGAGTCGCGAAGGGGAAAAAGTGGAGAAAACCACTGCGGCCGCTGAGCAGGAGGGTTCTGGTGGGTAGGGTTCCCAAATCAAAAAAGTACTCCAAACTGTTTTTTATGTGCTACAATTTTATCAAAGTGCAAAAAGCTCTCAGATCCATTGGGGCTTTAAGCACAAATAAAGCATAAAAAATACAAATATGTATATGTAGGCCAAGAATAATTAAAAGCATGAATAACAAATATGTGGGCAATGAAATTGAAAAAAAATTACGATAAAGTGAAATATCAATTGTTTTGTGTCGCCTCTTCAGATTGGCAAGGAAAAGTATGCCTTAAAGTCTTCATGACGACACTGAAGCGCCCACTAAGTGAGGCGAAACACTCAACATGTTTTGAGCCTCGCTTTAGGGCTTCAGCGCGCCTTTGACAACACTGATGTCCTAAATAAAGTCTTTTTTGAATGGTATGTCCAGGTTGGAATGTCTCTGGCTCAAATAGGGGAGTTTGCATTTGTTCTTCTCAGTCGCGCTTCAAATGTTCATCTAATTGAGGTAGTGGTTCAGTTAAAGTACTTTGCTAGCAGAACTAGAAAAAATGTTCTTATATTTGTTTGATAATATGATGTCGTGCTACTTTAAGTAGCACTTGGGAGGAATTTCTGTTTATAAGACTGGAATTGCAAATGATTTTACAAATTTAAGGAAAACTCTCTTGTTTCTAATTTCCTTTTGGTGCACCCGTGAGGTCCCTATTTGTATAGAAGACTGGCAGTCTTTTGTAGAGAACCGTATTTTGGTGTAGGTTCTCTACGTTTTGATATATGAGTATTATATGGGTTTTTGCTCTTTTACATCCACAAATTTACTTAGCTTTTCAAAAGAGGAACGTCTATTTGCACTGTCGTGAAATAAAAAATTGATCAAGTAAAAAAATACTTGTAATGCTATGCTTGTGTTGCCACTCCTTTATGTAATTTCAATCTGGGTTGATGTTAAGGATTGATGACCTTGTGATCAAGTAATGAAATTTGGTCGCTGCTGCAGGGTAAAGTGTATATGCTGCTTCTGGGCACAACTGCACTTAGCCTGGTATGTAAAATATGTTGCTTTCTCCATTTTTAACACAAATAGGAGTGTGCCTTATGTCTCTCTTTTTTGACTTTTAAAGATTCTCATATCTGTTTTTGTTGTTGGCAATCATGTTAAATGGTTCTGTGCACCGCGGGCTCTGTACCCACTACCAATGGCGGAGCCAGGATTCCTATCAAGAGGATTCCAAAAAAATGCAAAAATGCTATATATAGAAGCTTCTCTTATGTTAAGGGGATTCAATAATGTGCATATATATACAAAACTTTTTTGTTTTTACCCTACTTGCACAGTGTAATTTCCGGATAAAGGGGATTCAGTTGAACCCCCTTACCGTTTAGCCTTGACCAACTGCACTTTTAGGGTCTTTTGAGATTCATGGTGACAACTTCACTTAGTCCACCCTTAGGTTGTGAGCACAAGTCTAAAAAGCTGATAATGGAAGGGCGTAGAATTAATCTGCCTCGATATATAACTCTCGTATTTAATGCTTTATGTTTCAATGAGTAGGCTAATTCTATTGAAATTTCGTGGCCCAGGCAGGTTTTCCTAGTATGCTTAATCTGCTAGTCATCAGGGTAGGGTTTCACAGGGTTCAAGGTTTAGGGTTTAGGAATTCCTTGTTTTGAGAAGGTAACGTATCTGTATATATATAAACAGGAACATACACAAAGCAGTGGCATCCTTCATAATTACAAACAGAAGTACAATCTGATTTCCTATCCCTAACTACCTCATAAGTAGTCTTAAGACTTCAAAAATGGACTCAGCTTCTTGTAAATACTCTTGTTTACACCAAAAATAAAAAAGGACTAAGCAGTTCGTCTTCAATTTTTGGATGGAACTGCTATTGTCTTCAAAACATCTTTGATTTCTCTCATTTCAAATTTTCCATCAGATGCAGACTGGGACAATCTTCCATCGCTCCTTGTGTCATGGCAGGTTACCATCTCTATTCCAGCATGGTAGGACTTCCTGGATTCTCCTTGGAATGATCCATCTAATTCCCCTCAAGTTAATGAACAACTTCCATAATTGATCTGTCATTCCACAATGTAAAAGAGATGACTGATTGTCTCTGCCTCAACACGACATAAAATAACATCTGGAACATAACTGGAATACCCTCTTGATGAGATAATCTTGAGTTAATCTCATCAAGTTACTGTTGGTCATTTATACCTGGTCCAGAATTCTATCAGGTAACCCCAAAATACCACCAATGAGCCTAATGCAAACTGGTTTAGTCATTTGGAGAAGACAAACTATCAGCATTACATGGCCCAATCTATTTTTTTTTTGGAATGTTCACTATAGTAATTATACTTAACTGTTATACTTTGTTTAAAAAAACTGCTGGTATTTTGTGCTCATCCCAAACCATTTCTGCAGGTTACAACACCGTTGCTTTTCAAGCTAATTCCTGCTGTTGTGCACCTTGGTGTTCTACTGAGATGGTTTTCCCCTGATATACCAAATGAGGTAGCTCTTCCTTAAAAAACTGCTGATTCTCTCTGTTTTATCAGCCTGTCTACACTTTTATTGGTTTTTCTCGGAATACTCGGGTTACCTAAGAGTTTTGAGGTATCTTCAAAATGATTTTTCATCCCAGATTGGATCTAAAGGAGATATCATGCGTGCAGACAGTTCTAAGCGTATTACTGTGCTGATCCAAGGCCCTCATGATTCATGATAATAAATAGAAACATGAACCAGTAAAGCAATTCTCACACTTACCTGATGGCATTCTTATGCTGGGGGACAGGTGCCCAAGAGTGCAAAGGCTGTTGACTGATTGGACAATTTATCATCATGAAGCTCCTTTTATGTGCCAATCGGATGGTTTTCTTTGATATATTGGAAATTGGTTGCCATATGCAGAGCGTGTATAGATCTATCTGCAAACAATATTCTGGCACTTGTTTCCTGGTACGGTGTTACTCCCCAATGGACTACTCTGTACAACCTCGTCATTTGTAATGCAATTGTTTATATTCTTTAATCTCTAGTTTGATTTTGTGAAATTGGTGTCTTAATCAGGGTTCTTAAAATTTCAAGTTGATAAGTGTAAATAGCTGATATACATGCTATTAGAATGTTAACAATCAAGTCATGCATTTTATGGTATACCACTGATCCTATGACCTCCATTTGTTTCTCAAATTCATTGATTTTCTGCAAGTCTCTTTTTTTTGTGCATACTCTAATTGCCAAAAAGATCTGTCAAGCTTTGCATATTGAGGCTCTGTGAGTAATAGATTTGTGGCACTCTTTAGAACTACAAAACAACAAAATCGTGATTGCAAACTTTGCTGCTCGATTTGATTACTAAGTAGCAGGTGATAGTTGATCCGAAAGAGTTCATTAGATGTGGATGTCAAATCAAGTCAGGTCGAAGTAGATCAATGTGGTCTGTCCCTTTCCGGCCCTTTCTGGACAGCCTTTTTCCATTTGTACTGATACCCCTACCCCCCGCCCCCCACCCCTTTCTAGTAGTACTTCGTTCATATTCTTGTCTGCTGTCTTGAAATTAGTTTTCTAAATATGTTATCTTGCTGCTACTTGTTATCAGTACCTCTTTCATATTATCTGTTGCTATCTCCGATTTAGTTTTCTAATTCTTGTTTTGCTATTACTTGCTACCTGTGCTTCTTTCACCTTTTTTAGCCGAGGGTCTATCGAAAACAGTCTCTCTGCCCTTCCAGGGTAGGGGTAAGGCTGCGTACATTCTATCCTCACCAGACCCCACTTGTGGGACCACGATCGGCTGTTGTTTTATCCAATACAGACACCAAACCATTACACATGTATGGAGAGCAAGTAAAATTGTTCTACTGGGCATGTTACCAAGGGACAGTCTGCATCCCGTGTCAACTAGAAGCACGCCCAACAAATTTTATATCGTGCGAACTATGACAGCTTTTGATTTAATCAATCCATTAACTACTAGAAAATAATCAAGAGGATAGGGACTTAAGCCATGAATTCAACCCCTTGCAAAAAAAACAAGGTCTATCCAACATGGTTTGATCCTTCAGTGGGCCTCAACTGAGAGCTTAGTGCACAAACTGCTGCGTTCCCCGTTTGTAATAGATAGAGAGTGAATAATGATTGATCTTCCAAACTAATAGAGCGATTGAGTCCGGCTCAACCAAGTGAAAGGCATGGTCCGGAAACTAACATGAATTCCAACCTATCTTGGTTGCATACATTGTGTGTATTCTGTTGAAATAACAAGGCATCATGCGAAATGAACAAAAACAAAAAGAGGCATAATACTTTAATATAGTTTGGTCAAGTAACTTAAATATGAATGATTCAATAAAAGGAAAGAGCATAAAAGAAACTCTCCTTAAATAAATAAATAAAACTCTCAAAACCTAAAATATTACATTGTGGATGCTATTGGATTATTGTGTGAGAAGAAAAAATTCTCAATTTATGGAAGTGTAAAACTTCTCCTCGAAGAAAAGGATAAATATGGAAGAGTCCTTCTACCAAAAAAATATTTTCAATCAAGAAAAGTAATTCAAATTATGATAGAAAATCAGGGCAAACTCTAACATTGTGTGAGTGTGTGTGTGGGGAGGTTGGAGGGACTCCCAAATCAAAGTGTTGTCTTTTTGGACAAAAAACACAAAAATGGGGTAAAAAAACAACTGAGAACCATTTTATATATAACACATTTCTTCACTGCGCTATTCCTTAACGACACTTTTATCTGTTAAGGTATAACGCATGGGTTACATGCGCTAAATTTGAAATTTACTGACCTACCAATAATTCATCTGAACTTTGCTGACCCACCTCTCTCTCTCTCTCTCTCTCTATATATATATATATATATATATATATATATATATATATATATATATATATATAGCGCCTCTTATGCATGCTATACCTTCAATTATTGTACCCCCGACTGGTTTCTTTTGCTTATTTGAGGGTTTAGAATTTTGTAAAAATTTATTCAGGATCCTTCAGGTCTTTCGAAATATTTGTTTGCTTAACTTATTTTGCATTTTTGTCATAATGTCCGAAGAGCCAAAGATTAGGGTTTCATTATATTGGAGGGGAGGGGGTGAGGGGGGTGAGGTTGTGGTGGAGAATATCTCAGTATGCTATAGTTGTTCACCACAGTATCATGTTAAGTTGCCACTTACAATGGAGTATGATAGATTGGTATCGTTATTATGTAAAAAAATGAGCGTGAGAAAAGGTTTGGTTAATATTAAAGTAACCACAAGATATTCGTATTCTGTTACTTCGCAAGGGATTGCTTGTTATGCTGAGTTCAACATCGAAGACAATGAAACTCTGACAGATTTTTTGAGAACTCCAGATGAATACCGGGAACTCCTTGTGATAAAATGTTGGAAATGTATGTCAAGGCTGAAGACGTTCGCAATATTGAGGTCCCGCAAAATAGGGATAACCCTCAATCATCGGGTGGTTTTTTGGAGCAGTTTTATCCGAGCATGTTCCATTTGAAAGAGTTTGGCCGAATCTAAACTTATCTCCACTGGCGAATAAGGAGCGAGGACATAATTTCTCCCCAAGATTACATAGTCCACAAGCCGAGTGGTAAACTTCAATTTTTTTTGTATTACGATATTTTTTTATGTATTGTATTTATATTAACACTCATATATTGCACAGGCGATACCAGTCAGATATGAATTTTACAAGTTATGAACCAATGGACAATTTAAGTATGCCTATTTTTGGTGTATTGAATCATAGTAGTCCATCCGGGAGTCATGAGCAACAGGATAATGTGCATTATGAGATGTCAAGAGATTATGATTTGTAAGTTAAGCGATAAAGTTTATATGTATGTTTGGATAAATTTGAGAAACTCATTATTTTATTGGTTGTGCAGTGAAAATGAGCAACTTGAAGGTCCTGTCCTTACTCAATTTTCGAAGATGATATATTTAATCGGGAGTTGGCAGATGCACAGAGTTAGGAAGATGATAGTGATTATGAAAGCAATGCTGATGAGTCTGGAGATGACACGTCCTCCATGATGAGGGTGATGATGAGGAGGAAGAGAATGATTAACCTAATTTGACGAGGGAGCATGCTCCACCTCCCATTAGACGAGACTATACGAGTCCCATGGGTCTTTTCATTCAAAGGAGATCCCTACCTTGATCAGTTGCCAAGTATGCCGGATGTGGATACCTTCATAAGGGATCTCGAAGACATTTGGATTGAAATGTGGGATAAATCTAGACCAGCGATGTTGTCAAATAATATGATTTTTGCTGATAAAGCGCACCTAAGCAGGGCGGTGCATGTACATAAAAAAAGAGTGTCGTGAGATCATGGTTCATGAGTTATATCCGGAATTATAAAAGGTTATTTGTCGTAGATGGTTTCAAGTTTGTACATGGATGCTGCATGCAAGAAAGTTGAAAACAAATTTGTGGGTTGTGGGGAAATACATTAGCACCCACACTTGTGAAATGGACATATTCAATGGGAATCATTTTAGCTTGAAAGTTGACTTGATTTCTCTTGTCTTGATTCCACACTTTGAAGCGTTCATAAGGTACAAGACTAAAGAGTGTATAACATCTGTCCACCAGGTATATGGATGTACCATTACCAAAAGAAAATCATTTTTCGGGCATAAACATGCGTTTGAGATTGTTTATGGTAACTGAGATAAGTCATTTGTCGCTCTACCTAGGTACATGCCTCCATTGCAGCACTTTAACCCCGGGACTGTTGTTGAATGAAAGCTTGAGCAGAGTCCGGGAATACCAGAAGCCATATTCAGATATGTGTTCTGGGAATTTAAACCAGCCATTGATGGTTTTGTACATTGTCGGCCAGTAATATCCACAGACGACACTCATGTCTATGGAAAGTATGATATTAAGTTGTTGATCGCTTGCCCTAGCATTTTCTATTTGTGTCAATGAAAGCCAAGAGATTATTTTTGAACCACTTGTAGGAGCATGTTGTCAGACATCGTTCATGTATTTATCTAATATTTGATCGCCATGGCGGTTTTTTTAAGTTTTGCACATAATTTGTGCATGGCAGGAACCATATGCCTACCACCATTACTGTGTTAGGCACTTGAAGGACAATTTCCAGAGGGCTCACCCGAACAAGGACTTACATGATTTAATGGGGATGGCTGCAAGTGTTGGCCCAAGAACATGTGAAGTTTTGAAGATTGACAAAAGAACTCAGTCATGGACCAGGTCCATCTTGTGAAGCACAGTCATGATCAACCTATACATGTGAGATGCACCTGAAGGAGATAAATCTAACTGATCAAGAAGCAATATCTCCTGATCTGATCGAAAAGGTTGCATATTGGATAAGGAGAGAAAGACTCCTTACATGAAGAGAACACAGTTTAGGAAGAAGATAGTGTTAGAGTTTGAGATCACTATGAACTTTTCTACGATAGAAGAGTAGTAATTGAATTCCAGTCAAACTCTGATTACTAACCCATTAAATATCACTATTGTTCTCTTTTACAGGTAACACACATAGGCAGAAATTAAACTTAAATTGAGAACAAAAGAGCAAGGCGATTTTGCAAGCAATTTATGTGTGATTTGAGTGTGCAATCCTGAAGCTACCTGAACGAGATAAAAGAATCAGTACCATGTATCTATCTTTTATTCTAGTTCAATTGTAGTAGGTGATTTTACATTGTACCTTTCAGCTTTCATAGAAGCAATTGTATTAGGTACTTAGAGTTTCAAGTTAGTGTTAACTTGAAGTTGTCGTAACAGTTGAGGTTGTGTGCCACAATGGGATTAGAGTTAATCCTTAAGTTTACAAAGAGTTTTGTAAATGCTGTTTTGGCTCAGTGATTTTAATGGAAGTTTGGGAAAATCCTATTGAGGAGTAGTTCGTGATTTTCTCACCTTTTGAGCCAGGTGTTTTTCACGTAAAAATCTCTGTGTTCTTTATTTTCTGTACTCATTATTATGCAAACAGTAGTAGTTGGAACGCATAGAAGAACCATGTCCTTCTATAGTTTAATTAAGCGAAAATTGGGTACCACACAAATCACTCCCCCTCTTGTGTGGTATTGAAGTATAAAACATCAATTGGTATCAGAGAGGGTTATCCTTGAAGAGGCTAACACCATAGGAAAAGATCAAGATGAGTGCACCACCAGGAAACTGTGATGGGCAATCCACTGCTAGGCCTCCACTCTTTAATGGTCAGTACTATTCTTGGTGGAAGAACAAGATGAGAGATCATATCATAGCTGAAGACTATGAACTCTGGGACATATTCACTGATGGTCCCCTGACGACTACAAAGAAGAATGGCGAAGAAGTGGATGTGCCAAAGACAAGAGCTGACTGCACTGCTGAAGACTTAAAGAAATAGGAAAAGAATGCCAAAGCCAAGAAATGACTTGTGTGTGGACTGCGTCCAGACGAGTACAACAGGATTCAAAGCTGTACCACTACTAAGGAGATATGGGACACTTTACAAGTGGCTCATGAAGGAACTCCTCAAGTAAAGAGATCAAGAGGAACACTGGTATATTCTCAATATGAGAATTTCACTATGAAGGAAGGATAAACTATCCAGAAGATGTACACAAGGTTCACAACACTAACAAATGAACTTAAATTTCTTGGGAGAATTATCCTTGAAGAAGAAAATGTTGAGAAAATCTTGACAAGGGTCTTACCAGTGACTTGGGAAAGCAAAATCACTGTATTTAGGAATCAAAGAACATCGCTACTCTCAAGTTGGATGAACTGATTGGAAACCTCACTGCCTATTAATTGAGAAATAAAAATCATGAAAATGGATGCACCCAAGAAGAAGAGGAGTCTGGCTCTCAGAATAGCTGAAGGTGCAGATCTGGAGGATGATGAAATGGCCATGATCACAAGGGATTTCAAAAAGTACCTAATAAGAGGAAAAGGTACTTCAAGAGGTACAACCTTCAACAAACCAAGGGCTCCTGAGAAACAGACCAACGAGGGTTGTTAAAAATGTGGCAAGACTGATCACATAATCAAGAATTGTCTTTAGTAGGAAATTGAATGGAAGAAGGAAAGGGCTGAACGAAGGAATAGGAAGAAGGAACAGGTTCAACCCAAAAGAAACAAAGGATCAACAAAGGCTATGGTTGTTGCTTGGGGAGAAACATCAGCTGAGGATTCAGAAGATGAAGCTGGAGATGAATAAGCACTTATGGCCATCGGAGAATCAGATGATGAACAAGAGGTAAGTGTCCTTCATCTCAAAGACAAGATTAAATTTCTGTCTAAAGAAAGGTTATCTGAACTATTGCTGGACTTCATCGATGAGTCTGAAATAATTAACAATGAGAAGGAAGAGCTATCTAGGGAGTGTGTGTTCTTAAAATCCAAGTGCAAAAATCTAGAATCTAGGGCTAATGAGAGTGACGGTAAAAATGTTGAGTTGAAGAACTAGGTTCTTGAACTTGACACCAGTGTCCTAGAACATAGGTTTGAAAATTTGAATCTAAAATTAGGAATAGGTAAGAAGAAAGCTGATCACACATATCACACATTAGAAGAAAACCTATGAAAATGAAGGATGAGTTGTATAAGAAAGATGAGCATATAAGAGTCTTAAAAGAAGACCTACGAAAGGTAAAGCATGAACTAGACAGAACTTGCAAATGGAATAAGGCTTCTGATGCACTATCCTGGCTACAAGAACATCACAGTAGCAACAAGAGAGGACTTGGCTATGGGGAATGATGATAGGTGATAATAGGTAAATTAGACTATAATTAGGCCCTAAAGAACCACATTTTTGTATAGCTTTTACGGTAAAACGTGATAACAAAATGCTCTGATTAGTGCCTTTCATGCTTTGCAGGCTATATCCAATAAAAGAAGTCTGTGGAGTACTTTTGGGATCAATTACAGAGAAAAGGAGGACAATCATACAATATCCACAAAGTGCACCAAGCGAAGGGACAAAACCAGAACTGAAGCTGGTCTGCCGCTGTCCGGGCGTAACCGCGGTAGGACCGCGGCATAACACTAGTGCTTTCTAAATTTCTATCTTGTTCTTTCTTTCGAATGGATGGAAAGGCCGGTCCATGTATGAAAAATAGAGTAGGAATACTCTAAGAAAGTTAGCTTATTGTAGTATGAAAGTTTTCTGAGTTATAAACAGCTAACGTTGGAAAGCAAACTATACTATAGATACGAAAGTTTCCCTACAAAAGGGGCTGGCTTCAACAACCCATAAGGGACGGCTTGCCAAGCTACACAAACAGTTAATTTGTTTATAGTCGCAAAAGTTTTCCTACAAACGGGGCTGGCATCAACAACCCATAAGGGACGGCTTGCCAAGCTACACAACTCAGAAAACTTTTGTACTATAACCAACGTTAGCTGTTTATAACTCAGAAAACTTTCGTACTACAATAAGCTAACTTTCTTAGAGTATTCCTACTCTATTTTTCATACATGGACCGGCCTTTCCATCCATTCGAAAGAAAAAACAAGAGAGAAATTTAGAAAGCACTCATATATAGAATTTCACAAAAGATTTACAAGGTTTACAAGATGATTGCTAGATTATCCTACAACTACTACAAGGCCTCCTTTATATAGCGCTAGGAGGTTATTGCAAGACAAACTTTCAAGATAAAATAAACCTATCTTACATGGAAACCTTATCTTACAAGTGGTTCCTTCTAAGCATGTGAAGGACTTTAGGCAAAACCACTAAAAAACATCTGAAAACATGTGAAAGGGGTAAAATATACATGGTGTAGCATGTGAAAGTATGTGGGAGCATGTGACGCCATGTGAAAGTATGGTGTTGCATGTGACAAAGCATGTGGAGGCATGTGGAAGCATGTGAAAATAGGTTGAAGTGGGGCCCGGCTAGTATGGAAAGATGTGAAAATTTGTCTTGACATAGGTACGATATTTTTGAGGTTTTTTTGGTGGCTAATTTAGGATTATGGTGGGATTAGCAGGGATTTAGGTAATTATCCTTCATTGATTCTAGGGTTGTCTTCTAGGCATCTTTTCAAAGACCTTGTGTAGTAACGCCTAGAATTTGACGGCCCTTCTTCACTGTGCTCTTTCTCTTTTAGATTGAAAGATGTAATCCGCAACCTTAATCTAAAAATGTCTTGAGTGATCTTTTCTCGGATGAATTCGTATGGGGTTTGATATTCTTTTGCTGCTGTTCGGACTCTTTCCCAGTAAGGATGATTGCTTGTATAATTCCAGCTTGCCCAATCTTTTGGCCATATCTCTTTCGGTATACACATATTTTGCTGGAAAAGGACTCTTTGTGCCTCGCTATATTCTTCTTCTATTGATAAAATGGACACAGGAAAATTTCCACCAAAATGATGCCTCTGCTTGCGCCTGGACTTTTCCATTAATAATATTTACTGGCTTATGAAACATGAACACCTTTGCTGTGGAGGAATCATTGAAACATTTCATCCAGTATCTTCTAAGTTTAAACCATAGCAAAAATATTTTAAGAGCTGGTGCAATGTTATCAAAATCCTTGAAGACGTTGCATTTGAATTCCATGAAAATATAATACTGATGGCATAGGTACCAGAAAAACCATAATAGTTCTTGTGGAAGATCCTTGGCTTGAGGTATGAATATATGGCAGAACGAATATTCTGGATTGACCCCATATGGCTTGAGAATGGATCCTCCATGTTGTCGGAAAGCTTGGAGCTCATAATGAGTTCTTCTTTCGATAATAATTGCCGGATCAAAGGGATCCATGAGATTGAACAATTCCGGTGGATGATCTGTTGGCTTTAATGAACTTGTTCCTGGTAAACCTGAAAACATGAAGATGTGACTGATTAGCTTTTCCTTTGATTTCGGTTTTGCTGGGGAAAATCTCTTTGAGAATTTTTCCGGTCGGGATAGAAAATCTGCGAGAATATTATCCTTTCCTTTCAGGTGCCTGACTTGAAACTTATATGGAGAGAACCATTGAGCCCACCTGAGAATTTGAGGATTGGGAATAATTTTTGCATTTAGCTGAATCATCTTCGGGAAGGCCTTCATATCCATTTCTATCAGAAATTCTGTATGAATAAGGAAGAAATTGAATTTCTTGATTCCATTATTTACTGCAACAATTTCCTTGAAAGTGGAGTGATAATATTGCTCGGCATCTTTGAACTTTCCACTGGCGTATCCGCATATTTTCCTCTGGCCATCTTTTTCTTCAAATAGAACAGCACTCCAATATTCATTGCTGGCATCAGTCTGCAATATCTTCTTACCATCTGAAGGGATATAGAGGGACTTAACATTTTTTGAAATCTCCTTTATTTCCTTGACTGCTTCATCTTGTTTCTTTCCCCATGGCGGAGCACTTTTCTTGAGCATCTCTGTAAGTGGAGAAATGTATGTAGAGATATTTGGGATAAAATCTCTCACATAATTTATTATGCCCAAAAATTATTGTATCTGCTTTGTTGTGAAGTTGGTATCTGGAAATTTGAGCAGTTCTTGACATATATGTGGTCCTGGACTGTATTCTCCTTGGACAAAATGCATTCCAAGAAAATCAATCTTCTTTTGAGCAAAAACCATCTTTTTTGCTGAGAGCATGATTCCGTACTGTGTTACCAATGCCTCAAATTGACGAAGCAGGTTGATATGTTCCTCCAATGTATTATTAAATAACAGGATGTCATCGATGTAAACTAAGGCGGTATGGAGGATGGGTTGGAATATTTTTATCATGGCTTTTTGGAACAAGGAAGGTGCACTTTTTAACCCGAAGGGCATGACTTTCCATTGGAAATGATGATCGGGGATGCAAAATCCTGTTTTGGGTCTTTCCTCCGGGTGGATTCCTAATTGCCAAAATCCCGACTTTAAATCAAAATTGGAAAAATATTTAGCCTTGGCTAAGTGGGAGAAAAGGGTGAGTTTATTTGGGATAGGGAACTTATCATCTTGGAGGAAATGGTTAAGTGGCTGGTAGTTGATGACTAATCTAAGTTTTCCTCTTGTTTGCTCAGCCCTTTTGTTGACATAAAATGCTTCGCATGCCCACTGTGAATCTGATGGATCTATCTGATCAAATTTCAAAAGTTCTTCACATTCTTTCTTCGCAAGCTGAAGAGGATCTGGATTCATCCCTGAATGACTGGCTTTTGTCGGATTGATATTTTCATTTTTCTTGAAAGGGAGCTTGATAAAAAATTCTTCATTTTTCCATAGCGGGTGTTTCCCTTTTCTTCATGAAATCCTTGTGGGAGTCAGCACATGATTGTTCAATGAGATTTTGCTCAATCTCTTTGATCTGTTCGTCATTGATGATTTGGAATAGCCTTGGAATCTCAGAATAAGGCCTGAACTGCTTTTTAAATGCTATCCCGTTAGCCTTGATCTGGAGCTGATCTCTAAGCTGTCTGTAAATGTCGAATCCAATAATAAGATCTTTTCCTGGTACATCAAATCCTAGCAGCTTCGTTCTGTACTTTAATCCTGGAAAGAACTCAATGGTGATCGGGTGCTTTGTAATGACCGTTGTGGTCAAGATTGCATTTGGTGCAGTGTTGAAATCCTTAAAATGTGGTACCCATTGATCTTCAGGGAGAACGACATGATTTATAAGTGAGGAAGCAGCTCCAGTGTTGATGAAAGCAATAACTCGAGTTGGTTTGTCCCACTTGGATGAATAGACTTTGAGTTCTACTTGAGGAACGACTGTGAGAGCATTGATCTCCTCTCGAGCTTCGATCATTGGTTATGAAATTTGGTAATGATCATTGCCTAGATCTTTATAGATATCAAGAGAGAATAAAGTTTTGTCATTAGGTTCATCATCCACAGAAAATATGGATTCAAGGTCCTCCTCCTTTCCAAGATGTATGCCAGTGTGATCTTCAATCTCTTCAATGAGTTTGACAGATCTTCTTGATTGTGGACAGTTTTTAGCGAAATGTCCAATCTTATGACAAATAAAACATCTGTTTTTCTTGTGAAAATTTACTGGCATTCTCCATCTGAAATATTTTGTGCGTCTTTTGGACCTTGTTTTCTCATCTGGAATTCTTCGCCATTTGAACCTCCTGAATTCTTTCCTTCACCTGGATGTGCGGCAAGGACATCCTGATCCGATGATTAGATCAGATTTGCGGCATGCTTTGTCAAGCACCGGATTGTGTTGGATAATTTGTTTTAGGGCAGATTGCTTGGTACAAATATCATCCAATGCTACGAAAATAGCTTGCCTGATGTAACCAATTTGTGGGATGGTTATGGACTGAAACTTTTCTTCAATGATGGCCATGGTTCGACTTGCCAACAACTTTGGTAGTGAAGATACAAAAGCTTGCTTTAGATTGATGTCTCCTCCAATCTCGAAGTATATCTTTGCCATTTTTTGAAAATGTCTATCAATGTCATTTCTGTCGAATGACACACACTTCATCTCGAAGAGTTGCCTTCGTATTTTCTCCTGTCTTTTGGCCAGCATCTCCGCAGAAAACTTCATGTAGGATTCTGATGTTGAAGGCAAAATCTTGGGAAGTAAGAAAAGTATTTTTGTCTTGAATTTCAAGTGCATTCCACCAGTCTATGAGAATTCCTGAGAACCTTGAAGTGAGTTCTGAAAGGATGATATACTTTTCTCGTTCCACCAAATTCCTGGTCACCATCCAAGTACAGAAGTCTTGGATCCGTTGAGGCCATTTTGAAACCTTGACATCATATAAGGTAAAAGTGTGGAAACCAGTTCCAACTGGCTTTGACGCCATGGGCTTATATCTTTTTTCTGGGATTGGTTCATCTGTCATGCCTTCTTGTTCATCATCTACTTCAGATATTTCTGTATCTCTTGGCTTCTTTACAAATATTGGGGGATCGTCTTCTTCGGAAGAGTTCGTTGTGGATTCATTGCTTGCTTGAGAGCTATCTTCCATTGTTTCATCTTCTGATGAGTTTAGAGATTTTGACCATGGGGTATCTTCTTCTGATATGTATCTTGGCGGAGAGACATAGAGGTCTGGAGCTTTCTGGTCAGAAATCATCAGATTTTCAGGGTTCGATCCTTTTGAACTTTCTCCTTGGTCTCGCCTTTTCTTGGTTTGTTTCTTTGCTGCGAGGGCATCTTTCCTTTCCCAAACCATTTTTGCGATATCAAAATCATTTTCTTCTTTTGTTGGTCGGGTAAAAGAAATTAGATTTTGTGGGGTAGATGGAAAGGTAGAAAATGTGTAGTCCAATTTAGGTGGTGAGTATGCTTGTGGAGACATAGGGAAGAAGGTAGGTTTTGAAGGGAAAACTGGGGTTCTTTGTGGCTCAAAGTGATCATTTCTCAGAAGTTTAATTTGTTTTTTGATGGAAATCGTCTCCTGTTGTTGTTGTTGGAAAAATTGGAAAAGTGAAGTTCTTGGCGGACAGATCTCATATTGTAAATTTTCCAACCTTGGTTCCAAGGCTTTGATCAGTCCTGCATGCTGAGATGATGTCTGCTCCACCTTTTTCTCAATTGTTTCCACTTTGCTCATTAACTTGTTTTGTGCATGGGCCACGTTTTTTATGGTGTTGCCAATATTATTGAGCACTTTGTTCTGGCAGATGGAATTTTCTGATTGCCAGTTCATTGTTGCTTCAATGTCACTTGTTGGGGTTTTTTCTCTAGACGGTAGTACTATATTTTTCTTGGGGATTTTTGGAGCATGGCTAATACCCTCTTTTTCAAAAGGTTGAAGTGGAGGAAAATCTTGAGAGCGGCTGGAACTTGAAGGGCTCATCATGAATATTTGTGGGTGTGTGGACCTTTGGGTTGGTGGAGTTTTAGGTTCTGGTGGCTTTTTGGATTCTGGGGTATGAGGTGATATTGGTTTGGATTTGGGCGTAGTTTCACTATCCTCCCAGCTAGGGGTAAATTTTTCTGGTAGTTTTGGCCAATCTTGGGGTTTGTAACTGACAAGAAATTCATATTTACCTGAACGGCTTAATGAGCCAATCGAAGGATCTTTATTTTCATATTTGGCCCGAAATTGTCTTTCAGTAGTTTTACCCTTTTTCTTGGATTTTGGTTTGCGCTGGTGATGTTCATCATATTCTCCAATTGGATCTTCTAAACAGTCTTGGCAAGTGCAACCGAGATCCCATGGGCAGTGTCCAGTGAAGGGGCATTTGAACCACCTCATTCTTTTTCCTTCTTTGTCAAAATATTGGCACCAGTCATGTTCTTCCATGATGCTTTGTATATTCCAGAAAAATTCTCCATCATGTTCTGGGTATGTATCCGTTGTATCTTTTGGTTGAATCATTTGGCAAGAAAAGATGGTTTTATTGGGTGTTTTGAGATGGGAATGGTCAAAGCTTATGCAAACGGCTTTGTCACTTCTTTTGGTAAAAGTTGGTTCACCAGATTGCAGAGATTCCTCTGATTCTCTTAGCTTCTCATAATTTGTAATCCAGGAATCAGGAAGGATTTTGACAAGTTCATCTCTGGAAATCTTTCTAGGTATTTGGGTGCACATGGTGTTTCCTTTGGTAGCATCAATATTTAAGAGTAAGGCATTTTCTCCTCCGGGTAGGCAAAGATCTATGGCATGGCGTAACCGAGGTAGGACCGCAGCAGGACGCGTAAACTTTAGGGACCAAAGTGCAAAACACGAGATTTTAAGCCCTAAATCCTATATTAAACAAAGGAAGCCGGCCAAGAAAGGAGAGGACGTCAATTTGGAGTAAAAACACACACGGGATCGTGAGGAAGTGGAGAATTCTCAGTTTTCTTCATCTTTTTCTAATATTTTCAATTGATTCAACTATCATGCAATTGTTTGATTACATCATGAGTGGCTAAACACCCATTGTTCTGGGGTTGAGATTTAGCCATGAATATTGTTGTTTGATATTAGCTTGACCTTGATTATAATTCACTAATATATGGTTGTTTTTTCAATTCTGCGTTTAATTGCTTAATTGTCTGGACAACAGTTAGGTTCTATTTACTATTTATGCTATGCTTGGGAAAGCTATGTTTAGATTAGATAAGAATTGAAGAGAGCATGATCTTAACCCTTAGGGGGAGCGAATTTGTGGTTAGGATAGGAATATACCCAGTCACCGTGCTTAATTAAATATCGTAATCTTAATGCGTTCTTAATAGATTGATTTCATAGGAATATAGGCGTTAATCTATTGAGAATAGGTGAGTAGTACTTCGGGAGAAGGCTATGAGAGCATTTATCGATTAATTAGCAACCATTAGTGAATTATATGAAAGGGAGAGTTAATTAGAACACAATACAAATGGTGAATCGATCGCAACCCTGGAATACTTGTCTCTATTGAATAAATCAACTCGTTACTTGATAATTTAGTTATTACTTAGAATCGTAGTATAATTATAATCATATTATTGGACTTTGATTTTAGCCGGACTGAATAACAATTTTAGTAATTTTGTGAGTAGTTTACACAAGTCTCTGTGGGTTCGACACTCAACCTATTATTATATTACTTGTCGACCACGTATACTTGCATGTGCGTTTGGGAGCAACAAGTTTTTGGCGCCATTGCCGGGGACTTGAATATTAACTACTTGCTAGTTTTTGCTTTAATTGCTTATTTCATGTAGTCTAATGTTACTTGATTATTGCTCAGATCTCAGGAACTTTGATTGAATGCGTAGGGTCAGAAGCCAGGACAGACTTCAAGGATTTGATCCTGAACCTGAGAGAACATTTCACAGGAGGTTGAGGGAAGCAAGGGACACGGATAATATTCAGGCACTTGTTCAATTTTCTGTGGACATGGCAGAGGAGCAACCTATGGCTGTTCAGGAGGTGGCAATGCCCAGCATTGCTAATGTCACCTCCAGTATCGTGAAGCCTAGGATCACTGGGCATTTTGAGCTGAAACAGAGCATGATCCAGTTACTTCATGCGAACGGGCAATTTATGGGTCTTCCACATGAGGATCCGTAGTAGCATATTCTGAACTTCTTAGAGATTAGTGATACTTATATCACTAACGGGGTCACTCCATATTATGTGAGGCTCACACTTTTTCCATTCTCTCTGTTGGGTGAAGCTAAGTGATGGCTAAAGGCAGAACCAACTAATTTCATTACATCATGGAATGATTTGGCAAGAAAATTTCTGGCAAGGTTCTTCCCATCAGGAAAAACTGCAAAGATCAGAAGTGAGATAGTTGCTTTCAAATAGAAATCAGGAGAATCTTTATACTCAGCTTGGGAAAGGTTCAAGGGTCAACTCAGAGACTGTCCTCATCACAATCAGACGAATGAAGTGTTAGTTCACACTTTCATAGAAGGGCTCCATCCCCAAAAAAAATTGAAGTAGATGCTGCAGCTGGAGGTCAAGTATTGGAGAAAAGCTTTGATGAAATTTATGCATTATTGAACAAATTCTCCAAAAGCAATCCGGATTGGCAAGGAGAGATGGGTAGGAACATGGTACAAAAATCACAAGGGTTTCTCGAATTAGATGTTGTCTCAGCATTGTCAGCACATGTCTCTACACTGACCAACCAAGTCAATCAGATGACCATTATTATTAACAAGCAATAAGCCCAGCCAGTGCAACAAGTTCAAATATTTTGTGAAGTATGTGGAGAAGGTCACCTAAGCAATCTATGCCTAGCAAATCCAGAGTCTGTATATTTTATGGGTAATGCAAATTGATGCCAAATAAATCAGTATGGGGACACTTATAACCCCAACAGGAGGAATCACCCAAACTTCTCCTGGGGTGGAAATAAAGGCAATCAGAATCAATACTGGCCTCAAGTACCTCAACAACAATCAAAACCACCTCAGGATGAACAACAATCTAGCCTTGAGGAGGTGATGAATAAATTGATGGCCGACCAGCAAGCCCTCAATTAGAAATTGATAGCAGATCAGCAAGCCTTCAATCAAAAATTAATAGCAGATCAACAAACTTTCAATCAGAAAATAATGGCTGATCAGCAGGCTCAAGCCACAACACTGAGAAATTTGGAGCACCACGTGGGCCAACTTGCCAGAGCCCAAAATACCAGACCAGTAGGCGCTCTTCCTAGTGATACTGATCCCAATCCTAAAGCTCAAGTCAATGCGGTTACCTTGAGAAATGGAAGAGAATTAGAAGAAGTTCCAAAGAAAAAAAGGATATCGCTTATCCTGAGGGAGAATTAGTTCCCAAGCCAGTTCAGGGGAATGAGAAAGATGATAAAGGACCCGAGCTAGTAATTGAGACTAGGCCACCACCCCCCCTTCCACAAAGACTGCAGAAGCAAAAAGATGATGCTAAGTACAAGAAATTCCTAGATATTTTGAGCCAAGTTAGTGTGAATTTGCCTTTGGTGGAAATTTTGTAGGAAATGCCTAAGTATGCAAGGTATCTCAGAGATATTGTGGCAAACAAATGAAGACATGCAGAGTTCAAAACAGTTTCACTTACTGAAGAGTGCAGTGCCAGAGTTCAGAGTAAACTTCCTCCTAAGTTGAAGGATCCTGGGAGTTTCACAATTTCTTTGTCTCTTGGATAACAAGAAGTTGGTATAGCCCAGTGTGATTTAGGGGCTAGTATAAATTTGATGCCATCCTCTTTGTTCAAGCAACTCGGATTGGGGGTGCTTAGACCTACTATAATTACTTTACAGCTAGCATATAGGTCACTAGTCATGCCCGAAGGAATTATTGAGGATGTGTTAGTTCGAGTGGGAAAATTTATTCTTCCTGCCGATTTTATTATTCTTGATTACGAGGCAGATGAGGAAGTGCCCATTATTTTGGGGTGACCATTCTTGGCTACTGGTGGAGCAATTATTAATATGAGGGCAGGGAAGTTAAAAATGAGAGTTGACGATGAGGAGGTCACTTTTAATGTGTACAAGGCACTTAAGCTCCCTAAGCATTATGAGGACTTGTGCATGATTACTGTGGTAGAATCGAAGGGGATAGAGCAGAGTCCTTATGTGAATTGTCGTGATCCAGATGGGACAACTGAGTTAGAGGAGGTGGTGTTGCAAGCTGAGTGTGTAAAGACGATTGCGAAAAGAGCCAGAGATGAAAGAGGAGACCTCCCGAGAAAGTGCAAAAAGGATAGAATTCATGAGAAGGAAGAAGAGAACGCGCCTAGCCTGAGCAGAGTAGGAGAGTCGTGCCGCGACGTTAAATCTGGTGCTGGTTGGGAGGAAACCCAACATGTATATCTTTTAGTTATTGATCTTTTTTTAGTGTCAAGTTTTGTGTTGTTTTTGTTTTACAGAGTAGGGGAAGTCTAAGTACCCAAAGTTGAAGCTGAGGAGCATGTTTGGGCTTAAGTGTAGGGTCGTCCCGACCCTTAATATTGAGGATCATGTTCGAGCTAGGCCCGAGAGGGTCTCAGGGAGTATTTCTCACCCTTGTTTTAATATTTATCTATGATCATGCATCGAGGACTATGCATAATATAAGTGTGGGGTGGGGAAACTACTTTCTGAAGTATAAGTGTAAATTTTTTTTTTGTTTTTCTTTCAGAACTCGTAGTAGACATAGTCTAGGATTAAAAAAAAAAAGTGAAAAAGTTTAGACTTTTCCCGACGATGGATCTTTTGGACAATTTTCTTGAGGGATAAAAGTCCGATTTAAAAACACCAAAAAGATTTTTGTTTTTATTTTATTTTATTTTTTTGAATAGCTAGGTAGTATTCCTTGGTTTTTCTTTAGGCACCGGTTCTTTTCCAAGGATGTAGCTCGAACCGGGCATTTTAATTTCTTTTTAGGAGTAGTTTAGGAAGAAACTGAGTCGTTTTGAGATACTCATTGACATGATTGATGCTGGCACATTAGGCTATGACATACATTCTGTTTTCCCGTTGTACTTGGTTTGAATTGTGAAGCCTAAGTACAGTAAATAGCCTATTTTGTGATGCCTTTTCTCAGTTGTTTGACTTGTATGCCACATATTGCAAGGTTGTTTAAAGTTCTCAATTATGCATGCTTTATTGACTTGAGAGTTGAACAGAACCGTCTTGATTGAGTCATGTGCAACATGTTTGTGAGGATTTGTGATTTTCTGTGCTATCCTGTATAGTCTAGAACTTGCCCCGTGTGTTAATTGAAGCAAAATTGTAAGTTGTGCTAATCTAGGAGATGACGTAGGCATTTTATTGCTTGATCATAGATGTGCTTGTCACATAAAAATAAAATTTTCCATTGCTAGCCCCTTTGAGCCTATAGACCTTTCTTTGGCACCCACATTACAAGCCATACCCTTATTTTGTTATTAATTTGATATTGATTGAACATGTACGTCTTAAGGCACTTAGTCGCTAAAATAAGTAAGGTTAGAGATTGGGGAGTAGCTTTCGAGTGGAACCATGGAAGGGCCCGTTGGTGCACTAAAGTTAAAATTAAAGGTCACTAGCCGATGAACTTTATTGTATAGAGTGTGTGAAAAAAAAAGAGAAAGGAAAATTTAAAGAAAAAAAATGATAGTGAAAGTATGTAGAAACATAAAACACCTCCAATTCTTATTGATTTGCGCTAGTGAAAAGTAGAGAAGTGCTTAATTGAAAAAAGAGCTATGTTGTATATGGCAAGTGGTTGGTTGAGAAGAATATGAGCTTGAATTGTAAATGTAGTGTATTAAAGTGCTTAGGAGGGTGAGTCACTATTTCTAAATATATCCTACCCATCCCTTAGCCTACATTACAACCTAAAAGTTCTAATTTATCTTGGATTTGGCTAGCTTAAATTAGTAGAGATATACACTACGGGCAAGCTTATGGTACGACCACGGGATGTATATGAATTTTTTGTGAGAGTGAGTGAATTTTGTTCAATTGTGTGATGTCCTTAAATTATATTCAAAAGTATATTTGAATGTGTGGACCAATTTATACTCATTCTTTCGTTTGTTGGTGAGGGCACATGATCTTATGAATGATTATTAATGTTGTAAACTTTCTTGTTGGGTAAGTGCATGAATTGAGGGTGCTTAGTGGTTGCAGGTCGATTGTTGAGGTTGGGCAGTGACGAATAGGTTGTTGGAATTTATTGAATTGAAATATTTTACTTGGGTATGCTTAAACGGGAAGAATGTGAAATTTTGTGTGTTGATTATAGTCTAGGGTATAATGTGTGGGTAAAAATTAAAGTACTCCTCTATAATTGATACTTGTATGTAGTTGGGGGGTTTATTGGATTGTCCAATTGCTCAAGGACGAGCAAAGTTTAAGTGTGGGGTGTTGATGATAGGTGATAATAGGTAAATTAGACTATAATTAGGCCCTAAAAGAACCACATTTTTGTATGGCTTTTACGGTAAAAAGTGATAACAAAATGCTCTGATTAGTGCCTTTCATGATTTGCAGGATATATCCAATAAAAAAAGTCAGTGGAGTACTTTTGGGATCAATTACGGAGAAAAGGAGGCCAATCATACACTATCTACAAAGTGCACCAAGCGAAGGGACAAAACCAGAACTGAAGCTGGTATGCCGCTGTCTGGGCGTAACCGCGGTAGGACCGCGGCAGAACACTGCTGCAGATTCTGAAGGCCACTCTGGCAGCGATCCTGGCATAACCGCGGTAGGACCGCGGCAGGACATGTAAACTTCAGGGACCAAAGTGCAAAACACAGGATTTTAAGCCCTAAACCCTATATTAAACGAATGAAGCTGGCTAAGAAAGGAGAGGACGTCACTTTGGAGTAAAAACACATACGGGATCGTGAGGAAGTGGAGAATTCTCAGTTTTCTTCATCTTTTTCTAGTATTTTCAATTGAGTCAACTATCATGCAATTGTTTGATTACATCATGAGTGGCTAAACACCCATTGTTCTGGGGTTGTGATTTAGCCATGAATATTGTTGTTTGATATTAGCTTGACCTTGATTATAATTCACCAATATATGGTTGTTTCTTCAATTTTGCGTTTAACTGCTTAATTGTCTAGCCAACAGTTAGGTTCTATTTACTATATATGCTATGCTTGGGAAAGCCATGTTTAGATTAGAGAAGAATTGAAGAGATCATGATCTTAACCCTTAGGGGGAGCGGATTTGTGGTTAGGATAGGAATATACCCAGTCACCCTGCTTAATTAAATATCGTAATCTTAATGCGTTCTTAATAGATTGATTTCATAGGAATATAGGTGTTAATCTATTGAGAATAGGTGAGTAGTACTTCGGGAGAAGGCTATGAGAGCATTTAGAAGACAATACGATTTAGGTTCTATTTAAAGCTAATTATCAATTAATTAGCAACCATGAGTGAATTATATGAAAGAGAGAGTTAATTAGAACACAATACGAATGGTGAATCGATCACAACCTTAAAATACTTGTCTCTACTGAATATGCAACAATCAACTCGTTACTTGATAATTTAGTTATTACTTAGAATCGTAGTATAATTATAATCATATTATGGGACTTTGGTTTTAGCTGGATTGAATAACAATTTTAGTAATTTCGTGAGTAGTTTATACAAGTCCCGGTGGGTTCGACACTCAACTTATCATTATATTACTTGTCGACCACATATACTTGCGTGTGCGTTTGGGAGCAACATTGGCACAAACACCTAAGTGGGACCCCAAAAGCAAGTACCTCACTCTTCCTGAAAATAAAAGTTGCACACACTGTGGCAAGACTGGTCATTACAAAAATAAATATAATGCAAAAGAAAAGGCCAGTCAAAAGAATAAAGCTTTTGTTCAAAAGAAAAATAGGCTGCCTGGGTGGGCTAAAAGGAATTTAATTTAGCCCTTTGCCTATAGAAAGGGACCCAAACTAGTTTGGGTTCCTAAGACTAACCCCTGATTTCTTTGTGCAAGTCCAAGTGAAGGGAAGTAGCCAAATATGGTACATGGATAGTGGCTGCTCAAAACATTGACTAGAAACAAGAACCAGTTCCTTTCACTTTAGGACTTAAAATGAGGTAATGTCTCCTTTGGAAATGAGAAGAAAGGTGATATTATTAGGGTTGGAAAGGCAGGTATGACAGACTCACACTCCATTGAGAATGTCTACTTGATAGATGACTTGAAATATAGCCTAATAAGTGTATCACAACTGTGTGACAAAGGTAACCTTGTAGCATTTACCTCTACCAAATGCTTTGTGATTAACCTTACCATTGACAAGATTGTTTTGCAGGGAGAAAAGAGTTAACAATATTTACATTGTAGATTTGTCTACTCTTCAGAAAATGAACTCATTTGCTTGAGTATGTTGGACAATGATCCCCTCCTGTGGCACAAAAGACTTGGTCATGCAAGTCTGAATCAACTCAACAAATTAGTCTCCGAAGACTTGGTGATAAGGTTACCTAACATCAAGTTCAAGGAAGACAAATTTTGTGAGGCCTGTGCAAGGGGGAAGCAGGTAAGATCATCCTTTAAAACCAAGAAAATGGTAAGCAAAACCAGGACTTTGGAACTGGTTCATATGGATCTATGTGGTTCAATGAAAACATTGAGCAGAGAAGGTAAGAAATATGTGATGGTACTTGTTGATGATTATTCTAAGTTTACCTGGGTACTATTCTTAGCATCTAAGGATAAAGCATTTGACATGTTTACTGACTTTGTTAGAAAGACTCAGAAACAACTAGGTAATCAACTTGCATCCATCAGGTCTGATCATGGAACTGAATTTGAAAATGCTAAGTTTGCTAAATTTTATAATGAGCATGGAATAGATCATAACTTCTCTACCCCTAGGCTTCCTCAACAAAATGAAGTAGTTGAAAGAAAGAACAGAACCCTTGAAGATATGGCTAAGACTATGCTTCTTTCTAGTAAACTGCTCGGTAGCTTTTGGGCAGAGGCTGTAAACACTACATGTTATATCATAAATAGATGCATGACTAGACCTCTTGTAGAGAAGACTCCCTATGAGTTACTTAAAGGGAGAAAACCAAATATATCCCATCTTAGGGAATTTGAATGCAAGTGCTTTATGCACAATAATGGAAACGACTCCCTATGTAAGTTTGATCCCAGAAGTGATGAGGGAGTATTCTTGGAATATTCTTCACATAGCAAAGCATATAAAGTGTTCAATAAAATAACTTTGTGTGTAGATGAAAGTGTACATATAGTGTTTGAAGAAACTAACATTCTTTTTGAGAGACAGGAACATGAAGATGAAGCTATTGGGCTGGTAAAAGACTTGAGTGAAGTCTTAGCTCAAGCTAAAGTGGCACCAAAGGAAGGAACAGGTGATGGAACAGGTTCTTCCATCTAGGGAAACCTGACAGGGGGAACTGATCAATGAGGAACTAAAACTAATCCCCTAAAGGAACCTGTTCATGACTCTGTTCCTCAGTAACAGAACATGGAAGAAACATCAAGCAAAAATCTTTGGTTGTGAAACCTCATAAGTATCAAAGTTCTCATCTTATTGAGAACATAATTATTGATCCAACCTCTAGAGTAAAAACTAGATCACAATTAAAGAATCTGTGTGCTTTTGATGCTTTCCTATCTCTTATTGAATCTAAAAATATTGTTGAGAATTTGCAAGATGCAGACTGGGTAAATGCAATGCAAGATGAACTAAATCAATTCGAGAGAAGTCAAGTTTGGCATCTAGTTCCAAGACCCAAGGACAAATCAGTAATTGGCATAAAATGGGTCTTCCGAAAAAAGTTTGATAAAGATGGTACAAGAAACAAGGCAAGACTGGTGGTCCAAGGTTACATCCAAGTGGAAGGTATAAATTATGATAAGACTTTTGCTCCAGTTGCAAGACTGGAGGCAATAAGACTTCTCATAGCTTTTGCAGCATACATGGAATTCACTCTTCATAAGATGGATATCAAAAGTGCCTTCCTTAACAACTACCTAAAAGAAGAAGTGTTTGTCAAACAACCTCCAAGGTTTGAAAGCAAGAAATGTCCTGAACATGTGTACAAATTAGACAAGGCTCTCTATGGACTCAAGCAGGCTCCTAGAGCATGGTATTAACGATTGCCCAAATTCCTGCTTGAGCATGGCTACAAAATAAGTAAAATTGAAAATACTCTATTCTTGAGGGAAAAAGGTAAGGATCTTCTTGTGGTACAAATATATGTTGATGGCATAATATTTGGAGCAACCTCTGACAAACTAAGTAAGGATTTTGCCAAATTAATGGGGAGTGAGTTTGAAATGAGTATGATGGGTGAGCTTAACTTTTTCTTAGGCTTACAGATCAAACAAAGCCCAAATGGAGCCATGATCCATCAACAGAAATATGCAAAGGAGCTGATCAAAAAGTTTAAAATGGATGAATCAAAAGAAAAAGACACCCCCATTGCAACTGCCACTAAATTAGACATAGATGAACCTGGTTCATCTGTTGATCAGAGGTTGTATAGGGGTATGATTGGTTCACTTTTTTATCTTACTGCTAGCAGACTTGATATAGTTTTTAGTGTAGGGCTTTGTGCTCGCTTTCAGGCTAATTGAGATATCTGAAAGGCACTACTGATATGTGTCTTTGGTACACTAAAGGTAGTAATTTCAACCTAGTAGGGTATGCTGATGCTGATTATGCAGGTTTACTTGTAGATAGGAAGAACACCTCAGATATGACTCATTTTCTTGGTTCATGTCTTGTATCACGGGCCATTAAAAAGTAGAATTCAGTGGCCTTATCCACTGCTGAGGCTGAATATGTTGTTGTTGCCTCTTTTTGTGCTCAATTGCTATGGGTCAAACAACAGATGATAGATTTTAGCATTGAAGTTAGTTGCATTCCTATCTTCTGTGATAACACTAGTGCTATAAGTATGACAAAGAACCCTGTTCATCATAAAAGGACCGAGCACATAGATGTTAGACACCACTTCTTAAGAGATAATTATGAGAAAGGATTGATCTCTATAGTATTCTGTGCTACTAATAAACAAATTGCTGACATCTTAACTAAAGCAGTGAGTAGAGAAAACTTTGAGAGGAATGTGTTGGAATTAGGAATGATTAAGATCACCTAATGGGACCAGCTCAAAATGAAAAAAATATTAAAAAAATTAGCTAGGAAATTTGAACTTATGCCAATATCTAGATTAATTTTTACTCAGCTTTATACTATAATTAGTATACTCATGTGACATGTGTTAATATGACTCACTGATCTCTTATAAAATTTTCTTTATTATGATAAATTGAGGCATGTTCAAGAGAATTCCAAATGAAGAACTGGTTCATCAGTATGGGTTCATCTGAAAGCTAAGGTACGTTTTCTACACTCTGCACAATTAGAAATATAAATATTTAAATCATGAGCAGAAGTCCTACAATTGTTCAATTCCTTAAAAAATTCTATTCATTAGCTTTGAACCAGTTCCGTCAACCTTAGAACTCTAAACCACAAAATTGCCTAAAATCTAGGAAAGCTTAACCGATCATTCAAACCTGCAATTTCAGGTTGATTAGACCTCTATTTGACCACTGCTAAAACTACCGTTATATATTAAATCTGTATTTCTCTTTAAATACACATCATTACCTCCTGCCATCTCCATAATTCTAAACCATAAAAAATCCATCTTTACTTTCATTTGCTTTCTTCTCCAAAATTCTAACTCGCCAATTCTCTCAAGAAACCAGCGATAATGACAAATCTACAAGACAATCCTGGAACTCCTCCACTGCCCACTCCCTTTGATTCATCTACCCCTCCTCTACCCAGTACATCTTCCAAACCTAGGCTGAGAAGTGTGAAAATACTTGCTCGAAAAACAGTAGCGTTTGGGGCTCTCAAAAGGGAATTAAATGAGAAATTGAAGGCAAGCCAGGTCCAAGACTCTGACTCCAACTCTGATTCTGAGTCATAACAATCTGCTAGTGTGGGGGAAGGACCTGGGTCTTTTGACTCTGAAAAGTCTCAAAAATCACCTTCCGAGGTAAGTTTTGCTTTATCTGAAAATCTAGAAACTAGGTTTGTTCTGGTTGGGCCTATCAGGGATGTAGAATTACTCGAGTTACGAAGGAGTGGAGGTAAAAAGAAATTTGAACAAGAAAAAAAGAGAGAAAGAGAGAGAGGGTGCATGTGGTTAAGAGAGGAAAAATGGGAAAAGAGTGGTTGATCATTCACCCACTGTTGGTTTGGATGTGCCTGCTATCTGTGGGATTGAACAAGAACATGTAGAAGAGAGTGGCAAGAAGTCAGGGGGAAGTGGCTCTGGTGAAGATGCTGAAGGGTTGGTTAACTTAAGTTCACACAAAGATGAACCTGGTTCATCAGTTGAAGAGACCCTAGCAGACATTTTGAAAAAGATTGTGGCGAGTTATGACCCTAAAAAAAAACAACCACCATATCAAAAGTCCCTAGTGCTCCTAAACCCTCTAAGAAAGAAAGGCTTCATCCCCAACACCTACTGACACTTCCTTGCCAAAGGAAAGAGCCACAAGAAGCAGGGTGAAAAAGAGTGAGGCTGATCTACAAAAGGCCTTAGATGAAAGTAAGAAGAAAAGAATGGACAAAGGAAAAGGGAAGGTTGCAGAGTCCTCAGAGGCTACTGAAGTTAAGGAAATGGAATAGGTACATCAAGAAAATGTTACAACAGAGGAGGTTCAGACCCCCAAGCTCAAAAAGCCAAAGACATCTTCCAAGAAGTCTTCTTTTGTGTCTGCAGCTGCTGAACCTTCATTAGCCAAGAGGACAAGGTATGCAGTGAAAAGTAAACAAGTAAGAATCTCTAAAGATGAGAAATGGAGTAGAGAAGAAGAAGATAAGTCTGATGGTGATCAAGACAAGCTTTCCATGTTTGGTAAAAGAAAATCTTTGAAGGGTGGATTGCTGAAAGACCTGGTGGAACTAGGGATGATAAGACTAGTAGATGCCTTGGATGCTCAGGGGTGGAAGGACATGGTCCTTCAGATGGATGGAAGACTAGCCATGAATGAAATCATTGAGTTCATGGAAAATACAGAGGTTAAGGATGGCAAGGTTAACAACCTGGTAAAAGGAGTTCAAGTGACCTTTGATGCAGTAAAACTAGGAGAGATTCTTGGCATACCCTCTGAAGGGTTTGATGACTATACAAGGCAAAGGTTGTCTTTTCTGGACTCCCTTCCTACTGCCCTTGAAATAACCAGGAGGTTCTATGATGATGAAGATGTAAATGAGGCTAGGGCTGTTCAGAAGAGTGAAATGAGGCCACAACACAAACTAATATTTGAGTTTGTCAATAAGTGCCTACTGCCCAGGCAGGAGAGAAGGCATATTGCAAATTATATGGACTTAGTGCCGATGGAGTGCTTGGAAATAGGGATGCAAATTAATTAGCCTACACTCATTATCAAACTACTTGACAGGGTCATTAATGGCTGCAAGGCTCATGCTACTCCATATGGCTTTATTCTGACTACGATTCTGGATCGGTACAATGTGCCTCTGAAGAAATGGGAAATGGCCTCAAGCAAGGATCAGTTTGGAATTAACACTCTGATTGCTTGTGACTACTTAGTCAGTGCCATCCCAAGTGAACCTGGTTCATCCAAGAAGATTTCTATCAACAGTAAAGTCAGGGCTCTTGTTCAGGAATGTAAAGCAAAGGATGCTGAGATAGCTCGACTCAAGGCTCGTGTGGCAGAGGTGGAGCCTGAGAGGATGCTCTCAGAATTGAGCTTACCAAGGAAAAGTAGAAGAATGATGGGATTCTTCATAATATGCTGAATCTTCTCCAAGCCCAAAACCAACCGTCTAGCTCCCCCAAGCCTTAGGAATTCTTGCTTTTGTCTCCTGCACCTGTCTAGTACCTTCAGTGACCCGAATTAGGGATTTTTCTATCTTTTTGCTCATGTTTTAAATGTTTTTTTCTTTCTGGTTGTGGATTGTGGTAGCAAAATATTCTCTATCAATGATATCTACTATTTTTGCTCTTGTGCTATTTTAATCTTTCCTTAATAGTTTAAATATGTTTGCTTGATTACTAATGATTAAACCATGATTGCACTTGCAGTTTCCCTAGTGGCCATGAGTACTTATTAAAATCTGGGACTCACGCTTTGTATGCAACTTTTTGATGACGCCAAAAGGGGGAAGAGATATTGTTCTTTACACATTCTAAATAAGTGATGTTTATAACCTAATTAACCTGGTCCTTGATTATAAGTGAATTTTCTAAACTTTGTATTGATGGTTAAGCTGAGTTCTTACAGGATCCAAGTAAGTAAAAAAGTACAAAGTTTGTCATCATCAAAAGGGGGAATTTGTTGGCCCAAAAATTGGTGAAGTTTTGAAGATTAACAAAAGAACTCAGTCATGGACTAGGTCCATCTTGTGAAGCACAGTCATGATCAACCTATACATGTGAGATGCACGTGAAGGAGATAAATCTAAGTGATCAAGAAGAAATATCTCCTGATCTGATCGAAAAGGTTGCATATTGGATAAGGAGAGAAAGACTCCTTACATGAAGAGAACACAGTTTAGGAAGAAGATAATGTTAGAGTTTGAGATCACTATGAACTTTTCTACGATAGAAGCATAGTAATAATATTCCAGTCAAACTCTGATTACTAACCCATTAAATATCACTGTTGTTCTCTTTTATAGGTAACACACATAGGCATAAGTTAAACTTAAATTGAGAACAAAAGAGCAAGGTGATTTTGCAAGCAATTTATGTGTGATTTGAGTTTGCAATCCTGAAGCTACCTGAACGAGATAAAAGAATCAGTACCATGTATATATCTTTTATTCTAGTTCAATTGTAGTAGGCGATTTTACATTGTACCTTTTAGCTTTCATAGAAGTAATTGTATTAAGTACTTAGAGTTTAAAGTTAGTGTTAACTTGAAGTTGTCGCAATAGTTGAGGTTGTGTGCCACAACGGGATTAGAGTTAATCCTTAGGTTTACAACGAGTTTTGTAAATGCTGTTTTGGCTCAGTGATTTTAGTGAAAGTTTGGGAAAATCCTACTGAGTAGTAAGTCGTGGTTTTTTTACCTTTTGAGCCAGGTATTTTCCACGTAAAAATATCTGTATTATTTATTTTCTGTACTCATTGTTATGCAAAGAGTAGTAGTTGGAACGCATTGAAGAACCAGTTCCTTCTATAGTTTAATTAAGTGAAAATTGGGTACCACACAAATCGTTCCCCCTTCTTGTGTGGTATTGAAGTATAAAACATCATCAAGATATCGCCAAGAGTGTAAATTCAGGAAGTGAATGGAATTGATTAGGTAAGAAGACCTAGAAGCCTATCATTGGTTGATGCGATATGAGATTGACAAGTGGACTTTGCATAAGAATAGTGAGAAGGTGGGGAATTTTGACTACAAATGTGTCAAATTCTTTCACCGGGTTGTTGAAGTCTGCACGTAGATTGCTTGTTACTGCCATATTGGGGATGTCATTCAAGCCGATGTTTGAGATGTTTGTTGAAAGATCTAGAGGTGCATCGTCATTGATGGAAAGGGGTGTTGAATTCATACCACAACCAATGAAACTATTTGAGAAATATAGAAAGCGAGCATAGTGGCAATGATTTTTGCAGTATTGCAGCGAGCGATATATTTTTGAAGTTTGCACTAGTCTGCATCAAAACCACGAGAATAATACACACACGATCAATGAATTCAGAATATTATGCTCGTGTGAAAATGGTCAATCTATCACTTGCAATGCTCACATGCCATGAAGTTGTTTCAACACACAGGTTTCGTGGCAACGAGGTACGTTGATAAAGAATATAGTATTGTTTCATACGAAAACACCTATAGTGGACAGTTGTAGCCAGTGGGTCCTTGGCATTATTGGCCGTCAGAATCATTTAAAATGGTGTGTAACAAGAATTATGTACGTCAACCGTAAGTGCAAAAAAAGAACACGGATACAGAACCAAATGGATGTTGGTGATACCTTTCATGCGTGTAAATGTGGCATATGTTCCCAAACAGGACACGATCGCCGTGAATGTCCTTCGGCTGATTTGGGAAGCTATGGTAATTTAGCTCCAGGTGGCAGTTCATCTAATGTGCCAAACTATTAAGGATAAATGTAGTGTTTTGTTGCCATATTTTTGTTGTACTAAATGTCTGTTAAGGTTAACTTTGCATCATTATTGAAATAAAATTATGTTTCCAATAGGGTTAAATCTAATTATATTTAGAATTAAAGATTCAATACAACAATTTAAAATATTTTCCAAGAAATAAATAAAAATCTTCATTCGCCATTACTGTCGCTGTCTTCATCCAGTTGACACGCATTTCTTGTATTTCATCCTACCATCAATAAGACCACTTGCTTGATTTCTACAATAGTATGATACTCCTACGTCCAACATATGTGGTAGAAACTTAGGTAGTCCCTCCTACTCGATAATTGTTGAAAAAATAGGATAATCATTGTCTTTATGTAATTTTTTTATTTTCTAATAAATTCCAAAACTAATCCTCCATTTCTTGTGGGTAGCTAAGATCATCTAGTGCATGATGAACGATTAGTGCCTTTTCTATCTTTAAAGATCTCCTTTATCAAATGCCGAATAACTTTTGGTTCATCTTTGTATGTGTTTGTTTGGAAGGTTGCAGACAATGCCGAATAACTTGTGGTTCATCATACTATTTTGAGTAAAGGGGAACCCATTGTAGTTTCTCGCCCCAAATTTACATACCTTCAGGCTTTGTAGAATGCGCTTTGCCCTCAATAATGTGCCCTGCAACTTTGAGATCAGTGTGTATGTTGATAGGCTTATTTTCCAAGGGACGTAGAACACCATACCACTTGTCATCAACCAAATTATTATAGCAACCTAGCATATTTTTTCAAGGTAGGGATTGATTGTGTTATGACGTGTTCCATGTGGATCTGTTGAACTACCTTCACCTTTTTGTCTTTTCTTAAACCACTTATTAAATATTAGTGGCATTTCTGAAATGGATGTTGTAATGGTTCTTGAAATGATCTTTAAATACTAATCTCTTGGTTCAACTTAAGAAGAACTAAACTGCACGAACTTGTATATTAAACATAGCACATCACCAATATTCATTATGTGTATTGTCATATCGACCTGAAAAAGCTTTGAACCTAAAAAAGCCGTCGACTTAAAAAAGCTGCACCCACTTGTACCCTAAAGAATCGTTAGCATGCGAAACTTAGCGCATCATCGATATGAGCTATGTGTATTGTCATGTCGACCTGAAAAAGTTGTAGACCTAAAAAAGCTATCGATCTGAAAAAGATGCACCCACTTGTATCCTAAAGAATTATTAGCACGCAATACACAACCCATCACCAATATGCGTTATGTAAAGTAATATTACTCTTAGATGCCTATAAAAACCTCGTACATTTTAGTTATTATTTGTGTTGTAACAAAACGAATAAAACAAATTTCCATTAATTTTTCATTTTTGAGCATTATGACATGTATGTACGCAATGACGTACCAAGGTGTAACGTGCGATTTTGAAGCCATGTTGGTCAAATTGCAATCTGGGACGCATACATTGGATATGTAAACAAGGTGTAAGTTATTATTATTAGAAAAAATATATTTTTAATAGTTTTTATATAACATGTTAATTAATAGTCTTTTGTTTTCATCCCCATTGGTAGGACAAAACTATGTGATTTTGAAAAATGATATGATGAACCCATTAACTAGGAATACTACAAATCGTATTTGCTTAACATTTGGAATCTGACCGAAGAGTATGAATTCCAGATCTCGAAGCTGCAAGAACAACTTGCGGAAGTGAAAGAGAAATTAAAAGAGGAGGAAGAAGAGAATAATCGGTTGGAAGAGAAATTTAAGTGGTTTGAAGCATAGAATGATGGGCGATAATAACTAAAGAAACTCATGCATGCGTTTAGTGTAGTTTTTTTTATTTTTATATTGTGCGTGTCATGTATTATCTTTAATTATTACCAAATTTAAATTAATGTTAAGTTGTCATTTTTTTGTTCTAGTGTTAAACTAATAATAACCCAAAAAAATAAAAACACATGTGCAAATTATATAAAACATAAATAATTTTGCGATTATATATTTAATGTCATACATACAACTAAGAATATATATAAATGAGTCCCACAACATGTATGCTTTAAAGCACTGGCTGGCCTGACGCACATTCTATCCCGCCCGGCTACGCTATCAAGATCATCCTCATCACATCGCTTCTTTATCGGAGGATGCGCTGCAACATAATTGTCAGTAAGGCTTGCAGGCTCGGTACAAGAGGTCGTTGGGCCAGCAGTAACCTACAGAATAATAAGATATTATAGATATGAAATATAGAATACTAATGTACGTGTTATAATCAAAGTTTAATGGTCATACCATGGTCTCAACGGGCTTATGCATAAGATCATCCGACAAATTAGTATCGCACAATGTCACCTCCATGACGGGCGATGAAGAAATATTTAAAAAAAATAAAAACACTTTAGATATTATTGAATAATCTATAAGGTAAAAACAAATTGAAATAAGAGTAATACAAAAAAACCTGCGCTTGAGTAGCGATACAATACTCTCTCGGAACATCGAGGTGCACTGGAGTAGATGAAGTATATGAAAGATCCTCAACATCCCTCGGTGATGAGACATAACTCAATCTTCACCCACTATGCACCTCTCGTATCGGACAATCAACAACAACTGTCGATGTCTCTGGACGATCAAGAAAATACTATCCCACTCTTGTTGCGTATTGGTCGTGCCCGCAATAAAAAATGGAGCTGACAGGGTCACCTACGAAGTCATTGGTGACAACTGAAGGCTGAATGATGGCATATCATGAGGAGCATCGTGTGGCTCAGGGTGGTCACCCGACTGATCATCTCTAATATCCTCCACTGGTATCTCAATGCCCCCTTGCTAGGGACCCCATCCTTGTCGATGCCTACGTGCACCACCCCTTCCACTCTGTACATACTGGAATCTACCATGTTTAGGCTCCACTGGTGGCCCATGATGGTACTCCTCAGGCAGCACATAAGCAGCCTCGTATCATAAGCTCCCATCCTCTCAAGCACGTCTCGATGTGTCAGCAGTAAGATCAATAACCTAATGGCCAAACACGTGCAGAGTTGCCGCTCCCTCGCCTGTATGTTGTAGCATCTCCAATCCCAAATGGTAGAACTAGTGTAAGCCAATAGCCTGCATAGCATATAAAATATTAATTACGAAAGGATAATGTAATGTTATAAGTATAAAAAATAATATACCAGTGCCTCATGCCTCCCGATATATCTAATGTACCGACCACCGGCGCGATGAACGAGATTCCCAATGAGAAGTCGGGTAATGCTGCAATACCAACCCATGTTCTCATGCTTGCCCTCCATACAGTCAGGTGGAGGGTTTGATGGAATCAGGCCATACCTCTGGTCCCAATCCTCAATCTGGGCCTCTAGTCAAGCCAAGTATGTCTGGTCGACTCTGCAACGATCATCCCACTGGTAATACGTCATGTGCCAAGTGAGCGAAATAGGTACAAGTTGATGGCGACTAAACTAGCGAATGACTCTCTGGGTGCCTATGTACGCTTAGCATATCTGCCTATACATGTAAGCTAGAATAGATGAATCTTAGCTATAACAAGATAAATCATCTAGCCACTCCAGATGATGTAGAAATTGCAAGCTGACTAGGTTTTTTGAAGTGTTCAAGAACAATATACCACCAAACATCATCAGCAGCAACAATATCGTGTGCTGGTCGATATCCTATGGTGATGAATCATCAGTAATCTTCGCGTCCATCGCCACCAAATACTGCCGAACAGGCGTCAGCTGCAATCGACTGGCCCCACTTAATACAGTCGGCTCCGTTCGCTGGAAACGGTGAGCCGCTGCAACATATGAAGGTAATCCTCTCTCGTATAGTCTCTTAGAGCATGCGGGTAAGCTACACGTATACTATCAATGGGCGGCCCGAAAAGAACCTCCACGTCCTCTAGCATGATGGTAGCCTCGCTAATGGGTAGATGAAACGTGTGCACCTCCGGTCGTCACCGCTCTATCATAACCATGATCAGCGCCCAATCGAATTGCAACCGGCCGATCTCAATGATTCTGTAAATACTTGTCCCCTGAAGGCGTCTAAATATACGGGGATGCAGTGGGTGGTCCCTAATGAACTCCCACATATCGTCTATACGTCTGGGGTGAAAGGTCTAGGACAGACGCTGCCCATCCCAGATGTGCAAAAACCTATGGTTTCCCTGTATCAAGAACAACTCTCTCTCTCGAGAGAGGTCTGGGATGCATAGGGGGAACCTCCATGACGATGTCTGTAAATTGAACAATATTAATTAAAGTATTTTTCTATATAATTGTTTAACATATTTAAATATATTGCAATATCTTTTATATTAATATTTAATAGATAATTTTTCTATATTATTGCTTAGGTTGATACATTTTCTATATTATTATTTTATATGTTAGTTTTTTGTATTATTTTATATGTTAGTTTTTACTCAGCTATTTTTGGGTAAAATAGAATTAAATAATTAATTTTCATAACTATACATAATATAATTAATAAGTATTCATATAAAAATATTTAGTTTGACAAATATTCTATATTTTTGTTTTATATGTTATTTGCTTATATTTATTTACTAAAATTCGAGAGGATTTTTATTTGAACAATCATCTTTTTAATATATTTTTGGGGTTAACAGAGACTTAAATATTTAATTTCAGTAACTAAAAAGATATTTTAGTAATTATTCATATAACAAATACTTAAGTTGATAAAATTCCTATATTAATATTTCATATGTTAGTTTCCTACAATTTTCTACGAAAATTCTACATGATTTTGTTTGAACTATTATTTTTTTAAAGTTATTTTTGAATTATAACAGAATTATATATTAAAATCTCATAAGTAATCAAGATATATTCAATAATTAATCATATAAAAAATACTACAAACTTAATAGTAAATTATATTGAATTTATTTCATTCGTAACGATTTTGTCATATTTTGCCCAAATTTCCTGGAAATGTCTCTTTTGTAACGTCTACCGATTATTTTATGATTCATATCTAATATTTGATAATTATCTACTATATATTAAACCCATAATTCTACACAATGGGATATCAAAGAGCACTAAAGTAACACAACTCTAAATGACCATAAACAAAGTCAACTATCATAATCTAAAATTTATTAACAATTTTACTACGCTAAAGGGCGGGCACAACACAACACAACACTAAAGGGCACTAAACAACAATAAAGTCACATATTAATATACGTACAACAATAAAATCACATATAACAATAATTATTCATAAAATAACAATATATATTTTTAATAATCTTTTAGCACATAAATAAACTAATCGGGATAAAAAATAAAAAATTAATTAAATCATAAAACGATCACAAAAAAATATAGCCACAGTAAAAAATAACTAATAAGTATTTTATATACATGAGTTTTATCAAAAAGTAAGTCGGAATACCTCGATTTAAAGTTTTTTGAAATGTGAAAAATTGATGATTTGGGAGCCGAAACGAAAAATAGACGAGACCCACTACACGACAATGCCTTGAATCCGGTGTTAGCTTGCTAAAATACGGAGAAGACACAATTTTTGGGGGACAAGGTGGGCTCCAATGGAGTTTTTTGGTTAAAAAATAGGGGAGGGAGACCGTTTTTTGTGTTGCTGCTTCTCTAGGTATAACGGCATCCTACCAGTCTTTCCAACTTCTAGTATAACACATCCTGCATGTGCGCTATAAGTAAACTTTGCATGCCAAAGTAAAGTCCAAATTTAGTGCATGTAACCCATGCGTTATGCTTAACGGACAAACATGCCGTTAAGATATAGCGCAGTAAAAAAATGCATTATATATAAAATGGTTCTCAATTATTTTTTTTGAATCCTATTTTCGTGCTTTGAATCCATAAAAACAACAATTTGGTTCCGGACTCAGGTTGGAGGGGGGTGGAGAATTCAATAAACTGAGATGGGAGACGTAACAGGATAAGGGATTCTAAACGTTGTTTTGTCATCTCTCGCAAGACGACCGATTGCCAACGCAATTCCAGTGGCAGTCCACTATCACTTCTATAAAGCCTAATAACTTGTGGTTTCACCTATCAAGTACCAGTTGTTTGTGCCCTTTATTTTTTTAATGTATAGGCGTGGGGAGGGGTAAGAAGGTATTCATCCATCATCAAAAAAATATTAAATTTGCTGTCTTATTAGTCATTCATCATGATCATGGACAAGTATCTCTTTTTACAAATACAACTCAGAATTGCAATATGTTTTATGACCTTTTCATTCCTACCTACAATGAATGAATGAATCACAATATCTCCCTCCCCTATGTCCATTAAAAGAATTTCACTTTCCTATCTACCACCCATATATCTAACCTTTTCACCCTTAAATATCCCCCCCAAAAACTAACCAGAAATGAAATACATTTTACATACTTTACACAGAATCAAGTAGTACTATTTTTGTGCAATCCGAGTCTTGATAGGTTTCAGTTTTAAACCCATGCTTTCTGGAGAGAGAAGCTCAGGAGCAATGCACGATGGAGTGAGAGGACTTTTAGGACTGCCACTGAACTGATTTGGTCTGTATAGTCCATACCCCATGAGGAAATACTCCATTGGTATTAACATAGCATGTGGCTGCTCTTCTGTCACCATTGATCCACACACTTGTACCTGCAATTACAATCTTTCCTTATTCCCCAGTGCATTTACTCAAAGTGCCATACATACAACTCAAGCGAGATCCAAGAACTAATGCCAACTCGGACATCGAGCATATAATTGATATACACACAGTATCTAGCCTGACTAGCCAAATATCACTAAATTTTTTTGCTACACAAGGAATTCATAGCACATGACAATATACTGAAATGGTGTGTCATTAAACATAAAATGCGTGATATACCTCAACTAGGGCACTGAATCTTCGATCTAATTTAGCAGTCATGTGGAGAGCCTCTGAATGGAAAGGAGAATCATCCCCGACAAATATGAGGGTTCGACATTTTAGTGTTTTCAATCCATCCGTGATATCAGGTCTCCTGCTCATTCATAGAGTCAAGCTTAGAGAGGTAATTTTACAAGGATGTAAATAAAGAAATCAGTACAAATATTTAAGCAGTGATGTTTAGTTTGTTACCCATCAATGGCTTGAAGAAAACGCCAAATATTCATGCTCTGCCTCTCATCTAGCAACTGAAAAGATAAAGGACCAGAAAGAAGAAACATACAGAAGAGAAGATCAACAACAAAAACAACAATATACCCAGTAAAATCCCACTAGTGGGATCTGGGGAGAGTAGAGTGTACGCAGACCTTACCCCTATACAGAAGAGAAGATCCTTAAACAATATCCAGTGAAAGTATTAAATTGAATAATTCATCATGGACTAACACAGTGGAGGCACTTACCCTTCTGCATGCTTGAACTATATCTGATTCTGGAACATCTGGAGATCCACGAACTTCCTGATACAATTGAAATGACCTCCTTATTCAATTCAATCAGTAGAAAGAAAAACATGCCAAAATCTATGAGTGAACACACAAATGGGAATGCATGTAGGGTACCTTGCTGAAGTAGCGGTGCAGCAAAAACTCTTTCAGAACACCACACGTCCCGTAGAAGTATAGTAAATTTGACATGACCTATAGTAACAATAGTCTCCAGTTTCATACAGTGGGATTTTCTTCTCACAGCATAAAGGTAAACGGAAGATATGAAAGAGTACCTTATTGTAAAACCATTCAGTCCAAGAAGGTGCTCTGCATAGAGGGGAAACAAGAATCAAACCAAGAACACGCTCCCTATGCTTTATCTGTGACATGTGAGCGTTGTTAGTAAGGTTTAAGCCATACCACTATTAAAAGTATCAGCAAGAAGTTATTGGAGAAGACACCTACAGCAAATAGGCTGAGTATGTAAGCACCAGCAATTACTCCCATACACATCACTGCTCCAAGCCTAGAAACAGCAAGAATCTCATCATTAGTAAGAAGTTTCCAAGAAGGAGCTCCCAACAACTTAACAAAGATATCTAATAAGTCAAAAGGATCAGAGGAAGAAATAAGGGTTAAGGATTTGGCAGACAAGCATGAGGAAAATATTTGTTTTTATTTTTTTTGTTGGGTGGGGGGTTGTAAAACACAGCTTAAGTGATTACCCAAAGTAGTTAAGAACCTCAACTATCTGATCCGTTAAAGCATCCACAGATGGTACAGGATTCTCTGAACAAATTGCTGCAGCTCCCAACTGCAAGAACTCTTGTGGAATTCCGAGAAGAGAACTACGTAAGTAATGGGATTCAGATGAGTCGGCTCAAAGAGAGTTTGACAACAAATAGAAGAAAACCTAATGACTTGATGAAACAAAACAAGCTTTCCAGTTCACAGACCTCATGCCCAGGAGGACTAATGTGGTAAATGCAAAAATTGTGGAGCAGCAGAGAAGCTGCTTCCGGACAGAAGAACAGTCCTTGGAAACATGACGTATCTGCAAGAATGAATGAGAAAAAATAGTCTTGACAATATAAGGTAACATATAACAAAAGAATATTGGGACTGAGACATAGTTGTTGTTGTTTATAACATAAAAATATAGGCGACAACAAGTACATGAATAGAAAATCCTAAAAAAAGGGAACTATGAAACTAGAGGATACAAACTTAACACTTACGATTTAGAGCTAGATCAGGATAAGTGATCAGTGCTGGCTTCTCTTGGTCTCCATAAACTATAACTGACACAGAACCACAGTCAGTCCTTATGATATGCTCCTGAAAAAGGTCATTTTCATCATGTTAATTGATCAGAAGATAGAAGCTCCATTATGTAAAAGATAAAAAATTTATCATTAATGGAAAATGTACTAACCAGTATAACCTGTGAAACAGAATGACCATTTTAAGTAAAATCTTAATGCAGATAGTCAACTAACAACCATTAATTAGACAAAAAAGTAGTCCATTTCCAAGAAATGAAATGCCAAAGAAGAAAATCTTCCAAATTATTAGATATGGGGTGTGTAAGAAAATCAAAGCCCAGGCTGGGGAGGATGAAAGAAGATACCAGTGGGCTTGTCAGCGTTTTGTTATTGAGCAGAGCCCCAACGAGGAAGGTATTAATGGGTTATCATTATTAGGTGAATAATGCTAATCCCTCTTTCATCTATCCGCTTGTTCTTGTGTTGTTATTTCTATGATGTTACTGATATATTGTATCTTTTTGGTTTTTCGTCGTTTTGAGACGAGGGTCTTTCGGAAATAGCCTCTGTACCCATCGGGGTAGAAGTAAGGTCTGCGTACACACTACCCTCCCCGAACCCCACTTGTGCGCTACACTGGGTCGTTGTTGTTGTTGTTGCCTCTTTTTGTGTCACTCCAAGAGTGGGAAGAAGTGCTTTCCCAACCTATTTTTTCTAGAGACTGCTTCCTCTCTCCCTCTCCCTCTCCCTCTCTTTCTAATTGGTCCAGCCTCAAATGCAACGCCTTACTCAATAGAATACCAAAAATAATGTCATTTACCTATTATACCTCCTAGAGAGGATGACGAATGTTTACCCCTACTACTCCATATTGGCTTAACAATGCGAATTAAGATGCCATTTCGCAAGTGTTCGATGAGTTAAAACAAATTCAAGACAACAAATGAGAATAAAGTACAATTCAAGATCCAATTTTTTTTCCACTAAAGACCAGAGTAAATGACAGAAAAAATAGATAAATTCAGGACTAAATTTCTCTTAACCCCCAAACACTGCCCCTCCCAGAAAAAATAAGGGGGG
>MU771534.1:78623-102079 GCA_026770625.1 Nicotiana glauca | reverse complement strand
GGGGGGGGGGGGGGGGGGAATTAAGAACTACTGCGTTTTTGAGCCTTCAAGGAAATGAATGACAGAGCTTAAACAAGAAAAATCAAGGTTAAGCATTCTGACCACAATGAAAAGAAAATTGCTGGCAGAGAAGGATAATTTCAAGCGTTTCTCTCGTTAAATATTAAAATGTTCCAACAAATAAGGTAAATTGTTATCTAAATGAAGAAAAAGGAAAAAAATGGAACCTTTCCGCCAAGATAGATGGTCTCAACATCGACGGAAACGGAACCGCTGCTTGAATCTGACATATGGCCTGCCTTTTTGGTTATCAATACAGCTAACCAAAAAGCCTCTCTCTCTCTCTCTAAATGTTTCTCTTTCTATACATACAAATGAAGAAGAAGACGAGAGGCCCTTGAGCTTCAATGGCTTCTATACCAAGCGATTCTCTCTCTCTTTTTCTTTTTCCAATGTTTTCTAATTTCTAATTTCGGTTCCTTCCTTCTCGCTCCCTAATTATCCCAACGGTTCTTTTTTTTTTTCATCTCTGATTTTTTTTTTTAATGCGGTTAACTTAACTAACCTCCACCTACGACTGTCCTAGAACCATAAGGCTGCACCATTTCTTCAGCTAAATTCAAATTTGATGCAAGAAATGGTGTATGTTTGCTCTAATACAACATTAATTCTTGCACCATTATAGAACCTGAATAAGGAAAATTTCACATTAGAACAACTGGACTCCATACTTTTTAATTTTATAACTCATATTTCAATTTATAACCAACTAGACCATAAATAATATGCTAAGATTCAACATTCAACTCCAATCGGTTCTCAAAATTACTATATAATTTAAAAAAAAAAAGATTTCTCAAGCTTTTAAATTAAATTTTGAATCAGTAATTGTGACTCAAATATTAATTCAACAAACAAGTTCATTTGGGTGGTGCAAATTAGACTTTTAACAAGATTAAATATGTGGATTTAAATTCTGAATTTGATTTTATGAGAAATTTGGAGTGGGTGTTATTTAGACTTGTTAGTATAAGGAGGTTGTATATAAAATTTGACGTCATTTAATGGAGATTTGGACTGGTTTTGAGCAAGAATTGCAACTGAAAATCGCGGAAGAAGTTCGTCTACAGACGCTTGTATAAATGTGTATAAATGTGTATAATAGTGTATAAGGTGTGTTTCTACACTCATATACAATATTATACAAAAAACTTACTTCGTTGTCTCGAAGAAGAGACAAAAGCACTCATATGAATGGTGCTAATTCCCATGTTCTTTCTAGTCTCGTTTGGTTTCGAGAGCCTCCCTCTTTTTCCTTGCGTCTTTTCTGAAATTTAACTCAAATCTTGCTCAAATCTACTCCAAATCACTTCAAATTTAAATTTTGAACTCTTTTTGATATTTTCAATCAATTAGAACAATACCCAATCCAAACAACTAAGAAATTCAAAAAACCTCATTTTCAAAAGCAAAGCTTTGAATGGTCTTCAATGGTGGACTTCTACTCTTCAATTTTCTTTCATTGCAAGCAGGTGAGACAAGAGGAGAAGCAGAAAATACACGGCCTTTCGAAGCATATGTAAAAGATGTGAGAAGAAGAGATAGTGAAAGCAATAGTTGTGAGAATAAAGAATTAATTCCACAACTTTTATAAGAAATGATTGTAAAAACACATATCTTGAATTTGCAAGTGCTTTCAAAATATGTACAATATAGGCTAGGTGGGGTAAAACTTAAAAACATTGGTCATTTTTTGTTATGGTGTGAAGTTATCTGTATTTTCTTGTAATTCTTTCGCATGAATAACGTTGCGTCAAATTTGGTGCAACACTATTCATCACTCCAAATTTAGTTTATTATTATTTTATTCAATTTTTTTATTTTTTAGACTTCTAATTCATCATATATTGTGTATATAATTAATTTTTATGTTAAGATCTTTATAATTTTAATTTTATATCCTATTTTTTGATGTATTAATTTTTGTAAATATTATATTTATATAAAATTATAAGTTAGTAGTTATTATTAATTGAGTATTTATGGGAGAATAAAGGCGAAAGTTAAATATTTATGTGGTACTTAAATTAAATTTGACTATAATGTAATATTTATTTAATTATTTTTTATTAATAATTTCACTTTTAGTTGATTTATCCTTTAAAATAATTTTATAATAAATGATTATATAAATGGTGAATGTGAATTATATATAACGAATATGAAAAAAAAAAAGATAGTATTAGTTTGAAGGAAATAAAAAATGTAAATAGAAGATAATAATATAATATAGAAGAGAGAGAAGATTTGGTGTAAAAACTAGTATAATCGTTGGAGTAAATTTGGTGTTACATAATTTTGGTGTGAAATTCGGTGTTAGGGTTGGAAATGGCCTAAGGCTTTAATTATTGGATCAAACATAAAATACTCATTTATATCTTTAAATATATTTTAATTTTAACTCAACAATTGAAAATTCTTGTTGGCAGTTGTCATGCTTACTTTATTGAGCTGGAACCGACCGACAAAAAGGATTGATTTTGAAAGACAAAATTGATCTATTTTTCTAACAGCGAATCTCCATTTATTGGGAAAATATAACGGAAACACAATCGTGTGTGTATACGGGCATTATTTCGAGATCAGAGAACTGCCTCGAGGTCAGCCTCGTAATAGATTAATCATGAGATTTACTTCCATAATAAGAATTCCACAACTAGGATTCCTCTAGTATATAAAGAGGGGTATTCATCGTTTGTAAACACCTTACATTCATACAGATCAAGACAATATAATATTTCTCTATTGTTTATCAATTTGTTATTCTTTAACTGTTCTTACTTTACGATTCTCGAGGGTTCACTAACTCGAGGACATTGAGCAAGTAATGGTTTGTTTTATATTCTTGTCAATTTCATCACTTATCTCTATTTGACTCGAAAGTTAACAAATACTTTGCAAGTGAATACAATCAAAAATAGATCAAAGGTAAATTGTAATCGAAAATAATAAGACCTAGAAATGTGAATTATAAATCTGATTGCTTTTGACAGATTGAGTGTTCCAGAGAATAAGAGATAGAGAGAGAGAGAGAGAGAGAGAGAGCTTGTATTAGAAAAGATCTCCTCCCCTTTACAACATTGTGATCCTCTTTTATATAACAGGAGAACCCCCTCGAAATAATAAAATAATACAGGGGTAGGTCATATGTCTTTGAGGGGACGACGAGACTTAGGAGCACATTTTCGCTCCGAAATTCTGAGGTCGTACCCTCACTACGACGATTGCTTAGTCATGGGTCGTTTCTACCGCAATTGACAGAATTTGACCCTATACAGTTAGTCCCTCCGTTCGTTGGTGACGTAACGAAGTGTGCCGCTAACGGACGGAACCGTGAACCTTGTACTGGAAAATTTTGACCATGTTTGGAGATGCCGACGTGAAGGGGCGACCATTTGAATCTGTTGATATATTGGCGCACAAGCCCTTCCCTGAAATGACATCACCGTATGCAGGCGTCATCATTACGCGTGTTCCCGAGGAAGTACAAAAGTTGTTCTGATGCTTGGTTTCCCGCGCCTGTTTGGGTTTTACCTCTTCGATTTCAACGCTACCCATCCCTATAAATAGGGAAAGGGTTCAATTTAACCTAGCTTTAGATCATTTGCAAAAAATTTCCGACTATTTCAAGGAAAACGCCTCCTTTTTACGAAAACCCATCGCTTCGGTGAAAGTATACTTGTGGTTGTGTAGTACATCACTCCGTAATCGGAAATCATGACAAAACCTAAACGTGATAACGCTCCGGGGGCTCGTAACAATGAATCATCTGACGTACCGACTCCATCTGGCGGTAATAAGGGGGATAAAGGGGAGGATCTCACCCCTCTTACTGTAAATAATGTACTGCCAAAGCAACTCCTCGTAAGGAGAGACTTTCAACAGGATTCTCCCGAACAACCTTGGGAGAAATCTGAGTTAAAAGAAACTGATTTAAACCTTCTTCGTACGTCGTGTGATATACCCGCTCACGTGGATATGGTTCTAGCGGGAGAGGATTGCGCGAACGCCCACAGACCGGGGTATTGTACATTCTACGAATACCCCTTTCTGATCGGCTATGGCCTCCCCATTCTTCCATTGGCGGAAGAACTCTGCCGTTTCTACAATATGTGTCCCACCCAACTCACTCCGTATACCCTAAAGGTGTGTAGGGTAGTGTCTACATACGCAGAGCTGGTTGGGTTGGAGGTCTCTGTCCACCACCTTTTGCAGCTATTCAGCGCTAGCTACCTGAGGGGTACCATGCTGCATTTAAAAAGTCGTGGCTCGAAGGGGTTGGTCGTGCAAACCGACGATCGGCCTAACCGAGGCTATTGGCGTAGATACTTCTTCATCAGGACGGAACACCTGGTGTCCAATCCCGTCGGATTCCCTGAGAGGTGGAATTCGAGACGTAAGTATTCCTATCCGTCGAGTCATTTAATTTACGTGGCTTTAGCGGTTCCGATTATATCATCCTTATGATTTTTCTGTTACTTTGCAGCAATAGCTCACACTCCTCGGTTCATAACTGATATTAAGCAGTGGGTATCTGATTTGCTGCCTTTCGCGGAAGAGACCCATACGTGGGCAGAATTCATTGAAAGTTACGGCCCTGCGAGCCCTTCAGGTATTTCTTCGACTTTAGTTAGTCGAAGCCTTCTGAGGGCAAGGAGCCCGAGGAGAGAAAAAGGAGGAGGCTCATAACGGGTAAGGCGTTGGCGACGGGAGATGAAGAGAGGGACGTGCCTCGCCAAACAACTAGGCCCGTCTTTATGGACGACGCCATCCGTTCGGGGAGGACGGCCAATCTAGATACATGCTAATATTGGTACTAGCTCGGCTCGTGTTGCTGAGGGTGGCTCATCGCCCCTTGTTGGTGGCGAAGCTAGGGGACCAACTGCCGAGGCCGCCCACGAGAACATGGGTGAGATGGCGAAAAACCCTGCACGTGTGGAGATGACAGCAGACGGATATGGCCGTCGCATCGTGATTCCATGGGCTTACAACTTGTTACAGCATAGGGAGTGGGTTGCGCTGGAGATGGCCCTACTGTGTGCTGCCCTGAGCGCGAAATGCTGAGTGCTGTCAGCGATGCGGAGCTATCTCGGAGGGTTGCCGGTATGGCGTTATAGGTAACTTCTCTGTTCTTCTGTATGTCATGAAGTTGATTTCGATGCGTACTAACTCACATGCATGTATATATATTCCTTTTTTTAGACCCTGGTTTTAGAAGTAGAGAAAAAGCGCAGTGAGGAGAAGAAGGCGACCGTTTTTGATAAGATGGTGAAGAGGTATAAATGGTATCGCTCCATGCATCAAGCGGCGGCGGATCTTTTTAGGAAGGATCCAAAATTCTAGGTGTTCCGGGAGGGCCTCGAATAGAGGGAGGCACAATTGAGCCGCAGGGCTGGAGAAAAAGGACGAGGACTTGATGAAGGCGGTGGCTCCTAATAGCAAGCTAGAATCACTCCTCAAGCTGAGGGAGGAGTTGGAGCTCAGCCGCAGAGTGACGGGGGAGGTAACTGATCTTCATCGTAGGGTGGCGGCTTTGACAGTCGAGCTCGAAACTAAGGTGGCCGAGATTGACGTCCTCAAGCGTACTGCCCCGCCACGGCTCGGGGACGCGGCCCGAGATGCGCACGAGATATGGATATACGCGGAAGCTAAATTGGACGTGTATAAAAATTTTTTTGTTGCGGAACGTGCCTCTGAGGAGGAAGTTCAAGAGCATTAGCGCGAGGCTCGTGCCGCCCGTGTAGCTTGTGGGTACAACTCCGACTCTCCTGAACGAGAGGGTTACACTTCGGAGGACGTCAACCGGCTCGAGTCCGACCCATGGTTTAATGAGGCTTACCGCGATGGTTGAGAAGGGGGGCGAGCGGATGGCGATGACAAACCTGACGAGGCCCCTTAGGACTTGTATAGGTTTTGCCCCTTCTCTTTTTTTTGGAATGTAACGGGTGTCCTCCATGGGACTAAATGTATATAATTTTTTGTTATAGTGAAAGACTTATACTTGTGTTGCTATTATTTTGTGTTATTCTTTGTTTATGCATTGTTTGTCACCATCAGGCTTGGCCGGCACATCGGTAGTGACAGCTTTTGACCCGTAGGATGTAATTTTAACTTTTGTTGAAGTGTTATCCGTCGTCGTCGAGCGTGGTCGACGATCATTGGCGATAGCCTTTGGCCCATAGGATGTAATTACAACTGTCGTTAAAGTGTTATCCGTCGTCGTCGAGCGGGGTCGACGATTTGGCCCATATGATGTAACTTCAACTATCGTTGGAGTGTTATCCGTCGTCGTCGAGCGGGGTCGACGATAATTGGCGATGGCCTTTGGCCCTTAGGATGTAACTTCAACTGTCGTTGAAGTGTTATCCGTCATTGTCAAGCGGGGTCGACGATCATTGGCGATGGCCTTTGGCCCATAGGATGTAACTTTAACTGTCATTGGAGAGTTATCCGTCATCGTTGAGCGGGGTCGACGATCATTGGCGATGGCCTTTGGTCCTTAGGATGTAACTTTATCTTTTGTTGAACCGTTATCCGTCATCGTCGAGCGGTGTCGACGATCATTGGCGATGGCCTTTGGCCCTTAGGATGTAACTTTAACTTTTGTTGAAGCATTATTCGTCGTCATCGAGCGTGGTCGACGGTTATTGGCGATGGCCTTTGGCCCTTAGGATGTAACTTCAACTGTCATTGAAGTGTTATCCGTTGTTGTCGAGCGGGGTCGACGATCATTGGCAATGGCCTTTGGCCCTTAGGATGTAACTTCAACTGTCGTTGAAGTGTTATCCGTCGTCGTCGAGTGGGGTCGACGATCATTGGCGATGGCCTTTGGCCCTTAGGATGTAACTTCAACCGTCATTGAAGTGTTATCCGTTGTTGTCGAGCGGGGGCGACGATCATTGGCAATGGCCTTTGGCCCTTAGGATGTAACTTCAACCGTCATTGAAGTGTTATCCGTTGTTGTCGAGCGGGGGCGACGATCATTGGCAATGGCCTTTGGCCCTTAGGATGTAACTTCAACCGTCATTGAAGTGTTATCCGTTGTTGTCGAGCGGGGGCGACGATCATTGGCAATGGCCTTTGGCCCTTAGGATGTAACTTCAACCGTCATTGAAGTGTTATCCGTTGTTGTCGAGCGGGGGCGACGATCATTGGCAATGGCCTTTGGCCCTTAGGATGTAACTTCAACCGTCATTGAAGTGTTATCCGTTGTTGTCGAGCGGGGGCGACGATCATTGGCAATGGCCTTTGGCCCTTAGGATGTAACTTCAACCGTCATTGAAGTGTTATCCGTTGTTGTCGAGCGGGGGCGACGATCATTGGCAATGGCCTTTGGCCCTTAGGATGTAACTTCAACCGTCATTGAAGTGTTATCCGTTGTTGTCGAGCGGGGGCGACGATCATTGGCAATGGCCTTTGGCCCTTAGGATGTAACTTCAACCGTCATTGAAGTGTTATCCGTTGTTGTCGAGCGGGGGCGACGATCATTGGCAATGGCCTTTGGCCCTTAGGATGTAACTTCAACCGTCATTGAAGTGTTATCCGTTGTTGTCGAGCGGGGGCGACGATCATTGGCAATGGCCTTTGGCCCTTAGGATGTAACTTCAACTGTCGTTGAAGTGTTATCCGTCGTCGTCGAGTGGGGTCGACGATCATTGGCGATGGCCTTTTGCCCATAGGATGTAACTTCAACTGTCATTGGAGTGTTATCCGTCGTCGTCGAGCGGGGTCGATGATCATTGGCGATGGCCTTAGCCACTTACATAATGGAGAAGGTGGCCTTAGCCGCTAACATAATGGATAAGGTGATGGTGTTATCCGTCGTTATCCGTCGTCGTCGAGCGTGGTCGACGATCATTGGTGATGGCCTTTGGCCCTTAGGATGTAACTTCAACTGTCGTTGAAGTGTTATCCGTCGTCGTCGAGCAGGGTCGACGATAATTGGCGATGGCCTTTGGCCCTTAGGATGTAACTTCAACTGTCATTGAAGTGTTATCCGTAGTCATCGAGCGGGGTCGACGATCATTGGCGATGGCCTTTGGCCCATAGGATGTAACTTCAACTGTCGTTGGAGTGTTATCCGTCATCATCGAGCGGGGTCGACGATCATTGGCGATGACCTTAGCCGCTTACATAATGGAGAAGGTGGCCTTAGCTGCTTACATAATGGAGAAAGTGGCCTTAGCCGCTTACATAATGGAGAAGGTGGCCTTAGTCGCTTACATAATGGAGAAGGTGGCCTTAGTCGCTTACATAATGGAGAAGGTGTCCTTAGCCGCTTACATAATGGAGAAGGTGTCCTTAGCCGCTTACATGATGGAGAAGGTGGCCTTAGCCGCTTACATAATGGAAAAGGTGGCCTTAGCCGCTTGCATAATGGAGAAGGTGGCCTTAGCCGCTTGCATAGTAGAGAAGGTGGCCTTATCCGCTTGCATAATGGAGAAGGTGGCCTTAGCCGCTTGCATAATGGAGAAGGTGGCCTTATCCGCTTGCATAATGGAGAAGGTGGCCTTAGCCACTTGCATAATGGAGAAGGTGGCCTTAGCCGCTTACATAAAGGAGACTCAACTAGGCTAGTCCCTTTATTATATCGGATTGGAGAAATGCGTTGACTGGACGGTATGATAAACCTGTCTCCATACGCCCCTGTGTGTCCCCTCCACCGCCTCGTTAAAAACCTCCCCAGGAAGACCCAATTGGGACAAAACTCGGGTAAGGGAAAAATAGTACGACTTGGGAGACGCCCTTCAAAAGTGGAAGCATTTGAGGTGGGCGACGTTCTAGTTGTTCTGGAGTGTTTTCCCTTCCATTGTTTCCAACTAGAATGCTCCTTTGCCTGCATCTGCTGTGATTTTATATGGCCCGCTCCAATTGGTGCCCAGTTTCCCTTCGCTCGGGTCTTTTGATGCCAAAGTTTTGGCTTTGAGGACGTAGTCTCCTACTTTGAGTGGTCGTATTTTGGCCTTTTTAATGTAATACCTTTCGACCTATTTCTTTTGAGCCGTCATTCTTATATGGGCCTTATCTCTTCGTTCTTCGGCTTCGTCGAGGTCTTGAAGCCTACCCATGTCATTGTCTGGTCCGCTGGTGTGTGAATATCTCAGGCTTGGTTCCCCGATTTCGACTGGTGTAACCGCATCGGTTCCGTAGACCAACGAGTACGATGTTTCTCCTGTACTGGATTTGGGCATTGTCTAGTATGCCCAGAGTACCTCTGGTAGTAATTCGGGCCAGAGCCCTTTGGCTTCTTCGAGTTTCTTCTTTACTATATTCAATATTGTTTTGTTGGATGCTGCTTGGCCGTTGGTGGCAGGGTGATATGGCGTGGAGAGTATCCATTTGATATGCCATTTGCCGCAGAACTCCGTTATCTTTTTGCCGATAAATTGTGGGCCGTTGTCGCAGCTGATTTCTTTGAGGATGCCGAAGCGGCATATGATGTTTTTCCATATGAAGGCGATGACTTCCTGTTGGCATATTTTGGCGTACGCACCTGCTTCTACCCACTTGGAGAAGTAGTCAGTCAAAACTAACAGAAATCGTACCTTTCCTCGCCCTGCTGGTAGGGGGCCGATTATGTCCATTCCCCATTTGATGAAGGGACATGGTGATGTTATTGAATGTAGGGGCTCTCCCGGTTGATGTATCATGGGGGCGTACTTTTGGCATTGTTCGCACCTGCGAACATACTCTGCTGCCTCCTTTTTTATTGTGGGCCAATAGTACCCGGCGCTGATGATGCAACGGATAAGAGTGTGATTACCGCTATGTGTGCCACAGTGACCCTCGTGTACCTCTTCGAGTACTTGCCTTGTTTGGTGCGGTCCCACGCACTTAGCGAGGGGTCTGCCAAACGTTCTCTTGTACAAATCATGATTTATTAGGCAGTATCGGGCGGCCTGTACGCGGAGCTTTTTGGCTGCTTTTTTGTCGAGTGGGAGTGTCCCGTCCTGCAGATAGGAGATAAACTAGTTGCGCCAGTCCCAAGTTATATTTAAAGAGAGTACCTCAGTGTGATCTATGGCTAAGTGGAGGAGGGTGACTATATTTCCCTTGTTGATGTTTTTGGTGGTTGCAGCCAATTTGGCTAGGCCGTCTGCTTCGACGTTCTATGCCCTCGGGATTTGTTCCAAGCGGCACTCGTCGAACTCGGGCATCAACTTGTGAATTTCTGATTGATATTTCTGCAGTCTCTGTTCCTTGATCTGGTAAGTCCCGGTGACCTGGTTCACCACGAGTTGAGAGTCGCAATGGAGGATGAGTCTTCGAGCTCCGTATTTGATGGCTAACCTCATACCTGCAATCACGACCTCGTACTCGGCCTCGTTGTTAGTCATCTCGGGGCATCGTATGGACTGACAAATTATTTTGCCCGTGGGGACCTTGAGTACGAGTCCTAGTCCCGAGGCATTGGAAACGCTGTCCGTGTAGAGGGTCCATAGGTCGGTACTAGGAGTGGCGCGGATGGCCTCTAGTTCCGCTTCTGGCAGAATCTCTGTACTGAAATCGGCGACAAAATCTGCAAGTACCTGCGACTTGATGGCGTTTCTTGGGTGATAGGATATGTCGTGCTCGTTGAGCTCTATGGCCCATCTGGCGAGCCTGCCCGACAACTCGGGTTTCTGTAGGATGCTTCTCAGGGGGAAGGTCGTTATGACTTTTATGGGATGGCACTGAAAGTAAGGTCTAAACTTTCGTGAAGCTACGACTAGTGCCACGGCCAGCTTCTCGAGGTGTGGATACCGTATTTCGGCATCCACTAGGGTTTTGCTGATATAGTAAATAGGAGACTGCGTATCTTTGTTTTCACGGACCAGGACTACGCTGACAGTGACTTCTGACACCGCCAGGTATACTAACAAGGTTTTGCCAGGGTTCGCTTTAACTAGCAATGGTGGCGAAGACAGGTATTCTTTCAGTTTTTTCAAAGCCTCGGTGCATTACTCGTTCCATTGTAGTTCGTGATCTTTTCTAAATACGTTGAAAAACTTATGGCATATGTCGGAGGATCGTGAGATGAACCTGGATAGGGCGGCTATTCGCCCTGTCAGCTTTTGTACCTGTTTTTTGCTGTCCAAGGTTTCAGGTATTGCGTCTATTGCCTTGATCTGGTCCGGTTTGACTTCGATACCTCGTTGTGATGCGAGGAAACCCAAGACTTCCCTGATGTTACGCCGAAGGCACACTTTTTTGGGTTCAGTTTCATCCCATACTATCGTAGTATCTCAAAGGCTTCTTTCAGATGGTCGAGGTGGTCTTCTTTGTTTGCCGATTTTACCAGCATATTATCAATGTAGACTTCCATGGTCTTGCCAAGCTGTTCCTTGAACATTCTGGTAACCAGTCTCTGATACGTAGCCCCTGCGTTTTTGAGTCCGAAGGGCATCACCTTGTAGCAATATGTCCCTTGGTGGGTGATGAAGGTCGTCTTTTCTTGGTCCTCCTCGGCTATCATGATTTGGTTGTAGCCGGAGTAGGCATCTAAGAAGCTTAGCAGCTCATGTCACGCTGTGGCATCGATTAACTGGTCGATGTGAGGTAACTGGAACGAGTCCTTCGGGCATGCTTTGTTAAGGTCGGTGAAATCAACGCACGTCCTCCATTTCCCATTTTTCTTTTTGACCATCACAACATTGGCGACCCATTGGGGATATTTTGATTCCCTTATGGACTCGTTGGCTAGTAGCTTATCTACCTCTTCGCTGACGGCCTCATTGATTGCGGCGTTGAACTTTCTTCTAACTTGCTGCACGGGTGGATATAGTGGGTCGACGTTCAGCTTGTGGGTGGCGATGTCTCTTGGTATCCCCGGCATATCTGAATGAGACAAAGCAAATAGATCCGCGTGGTTAGTTAGGAATTCATGGTACTTACTTAGGTCGTAGAGGCTGTGTCCGATGTAGGCTTTCTTCGTGTGGTCGGTGTTGTCTCGTTGTACTGGGTTGAGATCCTCGACCGTTGCTTTGCAGGCTTCTACGATATCCGAATCTTTGATGGCTTCCGTTTTCGGGTTGAACTTAGTCCCTGACACGGCTGATTGCTATGCCTCCGCACTTGCTTCTTTCAACTGTTTGGTGTGTGAGCAGTCTTGAGCGATTCGGTAGCATTCTTGCGCTGTGCGCGGCTTGCCCCGAATGCTAAATACTCCCCAAGGGGTGGGAAACTTGATCACTTGATAGAAGATTGAGGGGACTGCTCGCATGGCGTGTATCCATGGGCGTCCTATGATGGCGTTGTAGGCTGTTTCTTGGTTCATGATGTGGAAAGTGGTTTCCAGTGTAACTCCCCCTGCTAAAATCGGCAATGATACCTCGCCGGAAGTTCGTTCCACTGCATTGTTAAAACCTGTTAGTGTTATGTAGCGTGGTATTATCCTATCTACAAGCCTCATTTGAGCGAGGACTCTTGGATGGATAATACAAGCGCCGCTTCTGTCATCAACCATGATTCTCTTAACGTCAGTGTTAGCAATACATAAAGTTATGACTAAAGCATCATAATGAGGGAAAGACAGACCATCGCATCAGACTTATCGAAGGTGATACTTTCTTCGAAGTCGTCATACCGTTCGTAGGCGATTGTTCATTTCAGTTTGTGCGAGGTGGTGAATTTTACATGGTTGATTGCTGAATCGTCTCCTCCTTTGACGATCATGTTGATGATGCGTGCTGGCGAAGGTGGCTTTGGCGGCCCCTGAGGTTGTTCCTGCCCTAGTGCGAAATTGATCTTTCCTTTATCGCTGAGCATCTCCTTCAAGTATCCTTGGTTCGGCATTCTGACTATCTCCTACCGTAGCCCTATGCAATCTTCGGTTTTGTGCCCTCGTTCCTGGTGGAACTCGCACAGGACGTTTGACTTCCTTGTGGTGGGGTCTGATTTCATTTTCTGCAGCCATTGTACTTTGGTGCCCAGCTTCTCTAGTGCGTACACTATTTCTGAGGGGGACACGTAAAAGTTATGGGCAGATAATAAATGGGGCATACCTCTTTCGTTACGGAGTGGGGCGGCATGTCGCTGCAGTGCTTCCGCGTCTCTTCGCGGTGGTGGATGTGAGGATCTGATGTAAGGCTGATGCCTTTCTTTGTTGAATCATGAGGATTGTTCCCGCTGGCCCTCGCTACGTCGATCCCTCCTTGCTTCTGACTGTATCATTGTGAGCCGCTGGGTTGGTCCGTAGAGGTCATCCTCGTTTGCTCGTACCTCGGCACAGTAGGCGTTGTGAATTTCCTCCCATGTGGTAGGGGGATACTTCATGAGTCGGCTCAGCAGCCAGCTTTTTGGTTGCTCTTGAACCATCTCTGCTCAGCCCGTTTTGGAAAGCTGCGACCGCCATTCCTTCCGATACATTTGGTAGGCTCATCCTTACTCTGTTGAATCTGGCCAGGAAGTCCCTGAGTCCCTCACCTGCGGTTTGTCGGACGGCGAAGATATCGTTGACCCTAGACTTAGCTTTTCTCGCTCCTACATGGGCGGTGGCGAACTTATCCGCCATTTCTTCAAATGTTGATATCGTTCTGGCTGGCAGTTGTGAATACCATATTAAAGCCCCCTCCCCCCCGTTAACATTTCTCTGAACTTTTTCAGCAGTACAGATGGTACTTGTTCCTTTGACAGATCGTTACCTTTCACAGTGGTCACATAGTGGATCAGGTGGTCTTCGGGGTCTGTTGTCTCATCGTATATCCTTAAGTGAGGCGGAATTTTGAAGCTTTTTGGGATTAGATGAGGTGCAGCTTCTTCGCTATATGGCTGTTCGACGAATCTTCCCACGTCGCGTTTCGGTATTAACCTAGGAGCGCCGGAAATTTTGTCCACCCTTTCCTGATGCTCTTTCATTTGATCCCGAAGTGCCTTGTTTTCATTCTTCATTTCCTCCATTTTTTTAAGGATGGCTGCAAGTGTGCCATCGCTGGCCTGGTTATTGGTGTGGTTGTTGTTTGTACGTACAATATTGTGTTAGCCGGTGGTAGCGATGTCTGTCATCAACGGGTTCTTAACGTTGCTTTGGGGTGGTTTTTCGAGCAAGCTGCCTAGGGTGTTCATCAACCATTCTTCCAGTAGCTTCTTGACCATCGGGGGTGGTATTTCTTTGACTACAGACGTGGAAGCTCCCTTTTCGTGCAAGATCGTCAGATCTTCAAATGGAGAGGATGGATTTCTCCCTCTTGAGTGTTGCCAGGTGTTGTGCTCAAGATATTTTCTCTACCGGCCTCGTTGAGCGGGCCAATGAGGTTGGTTGTGACACTTGCTATTGCTTTCAATCTTGCATCATTTTCTACCATTTTTCGATTTCAGTAGGGTGTGAAGGAAGGTGGTTTGTTTTTGTTGTTCTAGGTGCAAACTATGATTTCGATTGCCGAAATTCCCACAGACGGCGCCAAATTGTTTGACTCGAAAGTTAATAAATACTTTGCAAGTGAATACAATAAAAAATAGATCAAAGGTAAATCATAATAGAAAATAATAAGACCTAGAAATGTGAATTATAAATCTGATTGCTTTTGACAGATTGAGTGTTCCAGAGAATAAGATATAGAGAGAGAGAGAAAGAGAGAGAGCTTGTATTAGAAAAGATCTCCCCCCCTTTACAACATTGGGATCCTCCTTTATATAACAGGAGAACCCCCTCGAAATAATAAAATAATACAGGGGTAGGTCACGTGTCTTTGAGGGGACGGCGAGACTTAGGAGCACATTTTCGCTCCGACATTCTGAGGTCGTACCTTCACTACGACTATTGCTTAGTCATGGGTCGTTGCTACCGCAATGGGCAGAAATTGACCGTATACAATCTCTAAATTAATCAATTGGTATTAAGTGAAATCACATATCCTTAAAACCACATTACAATTTTAATTATTACTCGACTTTTAGGGTAAATAGTGTGCTACAGTACTCAACTCATACACAATTTAGAACCTTTCCCTTTAAAGAAAGAAAGTATCCATGTGTTTTAACTAATGATGATGGTCTTCCAATTCCAATTTGGTCCTACATGCAAGCATTCAACGACGTCCAGGTGCGTCTTTCTTTGCTTTTTGTTTGTTCATTTTCTTTTAATATTGATGTTGGATATATTTGTATATGTTTTCATATTACCTTACTCGTATTTTTATTATTTTTATTGTATTTTATACTACTAGATATGCCCAACTTAATTCGATATGTATTTTACACTCATTTGAGTGTTAATCGATAGTGCAGGTACTTTAAAGATGGAATTATGGAACAAAATAGATATTTTGAAGTGTATTCTTAAATGATTGGCTAATGATTATGGACGTGCAGTTAAAGACACATGACAGGTAAAGAATGTAATTTGACTGACAGATCCCAAATTACATGAAGACAAAATCGATTACAAAAAGAAAGGGGGAAATCTTAGGATATATTATATTACGTGGGCATGCATGGATGTTCATTACAAATGAAGTATCAATTGAAAAGAAGAGTTTGGCAGCCCACCACTACCCTGAATAGAGTTAGGTAGGGACAATTGAGTTAACAACCGAATTGAGGCAAAGAAGATCAGCAGCGCGAGGCTGCCATTTCACAGTGCCACTTATTAGACCGCGAGGCTGAGGTTGGCCATCGCGATAGGCAGTGCTATGCACCAGCATCTGGTTCCTAGGCCATTCCATCTCTTTTTTTGGGTTTGGACTAGGTTGTTTCGTCTATTTTTTTTATCCCCTATAAATAGTCATTAAACACGATTATTATATTGCTTTTGACCGAGGAAGCGAGGAGCTATCACGGAGGCTAGAGTTTATTGGGTTCATTCTTTTTCTGCCAAACTTAATTTTTATGTTTCTTTGGATGATTTGTTGTTTGACTTCTATGTCGTCTAGGTGGAGCTAACTTCACGTTCTAGGATTTTGGTACTTTCATGACTATTGTTATACGAATATTGATTTTAATTTTTTGATTTATCGTATTGATTTATTTATTCAATTTTGATTATTGATTGTTTGATCAGCAATTGAATACTATCTACGGATTTGGAATTAAACTCGAAAGTAAAAATTCTAGATTGTACATAGCATTGAGTAGAACAAGTTCTTGAACCTGGACATCGGAGAACAAATCCACGGTTTGGATAGACATAAACCTAATTGTCTTGCTTGATTATTATACAAGAATTATAAAATCATGTTGATTCTAACTCCATAGACATATAGGCATTAGGTCAAATTAAATAGGCGAGTACGAACTCAATAGATTCTTATGAAAAATATTAACCTTGTGAATCAATAAATCAATTAGTCAATTGTGAAGAATACAATAGGATTGTTAGATAACCTATAACCCAAGATTGTTTTTATCATATCGATAACATAAATATTTGTTCTTCCTTTGTTTAGAGTTCACTATTTATTTTTTCTTTATTTTAATTAGTTTAAATTCAAAGACTTATAAGTTTAATTCTTATAGATAATTAGAACAGTCTAATTTTGTCAATAGTTGATAACAAGTTTTTGTGGGAACGATATTCTACTTATCAGTTTATTACTTGTAGATCACATATACTTGCATGTGCATTTGGCCCCAACAAATTTTTGGCGCAATTCCAGGAGACATAGAATTAGCTATTTGTCTAGGTTAGATGTTTACTTTTTATCTACTTAGGGATTTCTTTTTAAATTTTGGTTTAGTTAGTATTTTTAGTTTAGCTAAACATGGCATCTTGAAATTAAAATTGTTCGGATGATGGTTATTTTTATTATGATGATCTTTATCCATATTGTGAAGGATCCCACTGGTAAAAAAATAATCATAATATTCCTAAGAGCAAGTTATGGGCACAACCTCATCCCTATGAGTGGAATATTTGTACTGTATATGGTGGTGAAGGAGGCCATTGAAATGAGTGTCCTAATTCTTTTTATTCGTCCATTAACACTTATTATGATGATTCTAATAATGTTTGTGAGTTTGAGGGCAATAACAATGTTGGAAGCTATGGAACGTGATTCTCACATAATGGATATAGTGAGGCAAGTATAAGAGCAACATTATGAACTCCAAAAAGCTATAAAAAAACGAGTGTAGCAATCACGAGAATGAAGGCTAAGAAGTACGAATGACTAAAGTGAGCAAGTTCCATTAAGAGATTTTTTTTTTTTTTGTAGAAGTTGAGGTTTTGAGCCAAACATGGCTAATTGTCATCCTCAAAAATTAGAAATATATGAGGTTCAACATAAAAATTATAGATGGGATAAGATATTAAATAGAAGGAAGAGGTAAGCTTGGACAAGAGATCAATATTATTTGGCAATGGTATTCATGACTTCGGCGATAATTTGAATGTAAAGGTTATTGCATCTAACGCCCAAATTAACTATGAGCAAGTGTGAAGCTGAAAAAGTGCTTATAAGATAAATTGAGAAGCTAAAAGTACAGTCATTCATTTGACCATATTTCTGTTGAAGATGTCAATATGGAGAAAAGTGCAATAGAGTCATGTGAAGAAACATAAATATTAGTATTATTTTAAGATTGTAGTATGTGTATATATAAAGTTATAATAGCAAGGCAATTCTAGAGTTGAGACGTATTAGTCTGAATTTTAAATATTTTTTAATATTATATTTGAATGATGTCATAGAAATTGAGCCTTTAAAGAAGCCACCTAATGAAGAATATGGTGCTTACATTCTTGAATTTGTCGTGCTAGAGAGATAGAATTACATACCTAATCTGAAGGTCAAGAAGTGCAGAATACTATATTGGTTAATTGGTCCAATTAGATTTCTTATGTCCACCATTAGAGCATAACCGAAAGCTTAAAGCTAAATCTCGAGTTCAATTTATAAGTTCAAGGTAGAGGCAAAAAGTAGTTCAATTCCTGACGCAACTATAAATCAGCGCTTATTTGGAGGCAACCCACCTTTACTGCTTTCTTTTATTTTTATTTATTTACTTTTTATTGTGTTATTTTTGTAGTATTATTTCAATTTTATAGGAATATGAGTATGGAAGAAAAGCCATAAAAACTGTGCAAAAGTGAGCCAGATAGTTGGAACTAAGTGTAGGGTACCCGCACAAAGGATCATGCCTAGGAGAATTCTGCGTATTCCATGAGCTGCTAATGCTTCCGCCTTTGGCCTTTCATGTGATTTTTTTTTTACCATTTTAATTTTCATTTGTGTACATTGAGGATACTGTACTCTTTAAATATTGTCACAACCCGAAATTTTCACCTTTGGGACCGTGATGACACCTAATATTTTACTTGCTAGGCAGACAATTATTAGATATAGTTATTAACTATTCTTAACAATCCAAATTAATTTACCACAATAAAGTTGAATAGTCTGAAACAAGGTGAAAAACTAATAATGACGAAATCCAAATACAATACCAGAATTAGTGTCACGAATACATGAGCATCTACAGTACTACAAATAATAGTTTGAATAAAAATATAACTCTCTGAATCAAAATAAGCAGCTAATATGGTATAGAAGGGGATTTCAGGGTTGCAAACTCCGTGCGGCTATATCTCAAGTCTCTGCCAGTAGCTAGATCCAAGCAACCTTACAAAACGTTGTCGCGACCAACTCCGGTATTTGCACAAGAACAATATAGTACAATATGAGTATAACCGACCCTATATACTCTGTAAGTGCCGAGCCTAACCTCGACGAAGTGTGATGTGACTAAAGCGGGTCACTTACTATAACATGTATACAGTAATAATAATAATAACATGGAAAGAAAATAGGAAATGAAAGTAAAGCAGTTAGTTTATGAAAATGAATTTAAACCTCACTATCAGAAAGCCCGGAATAACAACCTCGTAACCTCATATAAAAATATTAAAACTAACACAACAGCGACAACAAGTACAACAAACACATCCGTTGCATCGCGCAACCCGATCCCACCATAATAATCTTTATCAATATCTAGTACAATATAATAATCCATTGCAGTGTGCAACCCGATCCTACCATATAATCATTTATCAACATCATAATCCTCCCTTATTCCGTCATATCATCATTTATCAATATCAATTATTACGTACACAAACCGTTGCGACACGCAACCCGATCCCACCATATCATTATTATCAATATCATAATCCTCCATTGTTCCACCATTTTAATATATTATCCTTTAATTCCCGTTGCGGCATGCAATCCATTCCACAAATAATTTTTATAAACATAAACAACTCAATAACTCAATTTATAAGAATTAAGTGCAAGGCAAAAAAGGAACCACGTAATAATCAAAGGAATGCAACAATTATTACGCAAACCACGTAACAATTAAGGTGTGCAAGTAAACAGTTAAGGCAAGTAGCAAATAAGCACGGAGTTATGGATGGACGAAAAATTCAATGCAAGAATAACTAAATGACGAATAACAAATTACGACATAAAAAGCAATTAGAGCATGTAACAACTAAGGCATGAAATAAGATAGTTCATGAAATGACGAGAAAACATGAAAACAAATATTTTAACGGCATATATACACTCGTCACCTCGCATATATGTTATTTTCACAAATAATCCACACAACACATAGTACATAAATTTTTAATTCCCTCAAGTCAAGATTAGATCCAACACTTACCTCACTCTACAATCAAATCAAAGCTCAACCGGGTCGTTTCCTCTAAAATTCGCCTCCAAATCATTCAAATCTAACCAAATATTGTTCAAACAATTCAAATAAGCCTTGGAAACTACCCACGAGTGAAAAAGATTCAATCTTTAATGATTTTGAAAAAAAGTCAACAAAAGTCAACCCCAAGTTTGCTTAGTCAAAACTCCAGATTCGGACCAAAAATAAATTATCCATTTACCCTCGAGCCTGATTATGTGATCAATTTCGGAACTCGATCTCAATTTATCAAAATCCCCAATTTCTACCTAAATCCCCAATTTCTACCATGAAAAAGCGTAGATTAAACGTTAGAAATAAAGGTGTTGATGAAAATAGAAGAAAATAAGTTAAAATCTACTAAGCTATGAAGTTGAGATAAAATTTCTCTTTAAAATCACCTCTAGGCCGAGCTCAAACTTGGGAATGGTGAAAATGAAGAAAATCCCGACTTTGGAATTGTTTAATATATGTGTGTTAGGTGTTCTTCGCATTCGCGAAGCACCTGACGCGTTAGCGAAGAGCACTGGCTCAATGTCCATTGTGATCAACCATTCGCGTTCGCGAAGGCTTAGCCTACCATGCCTTCGTGTTCGTGATCCCAAGCTTCCATTCGCATAGGGTTACTGCCGAGCCTGCCCCCAGATCCCATAACCCATTGCGTTCGTGAAAGGTGAACACCCCGCTACTTCGCATTCGCGACTATGTCCTTGCGTTCGTGTAGAGGAAATTCCTCCCCAACCCCATTTCCCCTTCTCGATCATGTGAGTAGCTTCGTGATCGTGAAGCACAAAGCACCAGACATCAGTAGATAGATGAAACCAGCAACTTCCTAAGTCCGAAACGATCCGTAGCCTATCCAAAACTCACCCGAGCCCCTCAGGCTCTAAACCAAACATGCACACAAGTATAATAACATCATATAAACTCTCTCGTGTGATCAAAACACCAAGCAACACCTAGAACAGCGAATCGAACATCAAAATGCATGAAATTTTCAACTCAAGAACTTTCAGATTTACAACCGAACGTCCGAATCATGTCAAATCAACTTGGTTTTGTACCAAATCTTGTACACACGTCATAAATAGTAAAATGGATCTATACCAAGTTCCGGAACCAAAATCCAAATGCGATAGCAACAAAGTCAACCGATGGTCAAATTTAGGAATTCTTTAAACCATCAATTTACTAGTTTTTCAATAAATCACGTTAAATCAAGTTAGCGACTTCAGAATTCAATTCCGAGCATATGTCCACTTTCCAAATTAAATAACGGGCCCACCATGATTGTAAAAACACCGATTCGAGTTTGTTTAATCAAAATATTGACCGTAGTCAACTCAAATTATTTTTAAGGCAAAATTTTACATTTTCTTCAATTTTTCACATAAAGACTATTCGGAAGAGTGTCGATGCCCCCTTTTTCTCGCGAAATCGGGTTTATGACATTTGGGCAGATGACTCATTTCCTTTTGGAAATTGGGTTTGAATAGAAGAGTCGCCACCTAATGATTAAGTGCATTAGGACAATAAGAAGACTTTTTGATTTAGAAAACCAGAAATTGGGTAAGGGATTGAAATTATCTCGAGAGGAAGGTGTTAGGCACCCCTCAAGATCCACTAGTGTGGTTTCTGGCCATGCTATAATTGTGACTTTGAGTGCAAACAACAAATAGACAAATACGAGTTACAAATATGAGGGGGTTTTCACATAATTGTTGTGAATGATTACAGCTAAACGAAGTTGGAGAAGTTGAAATTTGAGGGAAGAAGCAGTTTTAAAGATTTTGAATAAACGAGTAAAAAGAGGAAGTTTTCACATAGTTGTTACAAATTAAAAGTAATTAAAAGCTGAAGTTTGAGAAAAACAGTTGAAATTCTAAAATAAAGTAAGAAAATAAGGGAAGGGGTCCTAGGTTTATACATAATATGGATCACCCCACATAACGCCCGATAACTATTTATACGCGTGGTGTTATCGAATGGTCATCATATCCATATCTACCATCTCCCACCCCGTTAAGGTATTAAATGCGGAATGGTCTCGTTTTACTTATTGCATGCTATTACCTGTACCAAATCCTATCAGCCCCGGAGGCATTTGGGACTACTCGGCCTAAAGGGAAGGGAGATTTCGGCTTTTGTGGTTTTAAAAGGATAAAATTCTATGGCGACAATCAAAACACGTAGAGCAGATATGGGGAAATACATAACAATTAAAGCCTCAAACAGGCCTCCTCAACTTAAAGATAGATTGTTTAGCATGTCTTGCACATACTGGTTATGGTCTTAATTAAACTTAAAGGAAATGGGAGGCAGACTAATTTATTACATATTTTAGATAAGAAATCCGAATCAGACTTGCCTGCTGGTTGGAATTTAACGAAGTCTGATTTCATTAACTAATTCACCTTATGGCTTGCCTTGATGAAACCTATATGCATGATATCTAATAATGTAGGAGTGTACTAATTTTAAAGAAGAAGACTTGTTGGTTATAGAAGAGCATAAGTTCTATGGATATTAAGCATTACTATTTACTGATTTTTAGACTTATAGGCAAAATAGATGATTTGGATTTAGTTGATAACTCCTATAGGCATGCTTTCTAGGTGCTAATGATTTTAAGACGTTTACAATCGAAATAAAAGTGCAGAAGTCCTATAGGCATGGTGTCTAGAATGCTATTTGTTGTTTAAACCTATAAATACATTTGCCTAGCGGAAGATGCAGATGCAAAATTCAGGAAGTCCTATAGGCATATTATCTATATGATATATAGCAATCCAGAGATGACTTATAGACATGGTCTCTATGTAATGCAGAAATGCAGAACCTATAGACATGGTTTCTATATGAAATGCGTAACCTATAGACATGGTTTCTATATGAAATACAAAACCTATAGACATGGTTTCTATATGAAATACATAACCTCTAGACACGGTTTCTATATGAAAATGCAGAATCTATTAACATGATTTTTATATGAAATGCAGAACCTATAAACATGATTTCTATATGGATATGCAGAGCCTCTTGTCATATTTTTTAGATAATACAGAAGTGCAAAAATTTATAAGCATGGTTTCGATACGAAAATGCAGAACTTATAGACATGGTTTCTATATGAAATGCGTTACCTATAAACATGATTTCTATATAAAAATGCAGAACTAAAAGCTGGACATGATTGCAGAAGTGTATTAAATTCCTATGAACATGATATCTACCCCTTTTGCATGCATGATTTACCCTCCCCTTTTCACTAAAAGCCTCAATAGTTATTACAAGATTATTACAACCCAGAATTGAATAAGAAAAAGAAGTAAAATTACATCAGAAAAACTAAAAAAAAAATCCAACCAAGGAGAGCCTGATTCAGTCTTCTATCTAAAGCATGAAGTAACCCAACTCGAAAGATCAAATTTCCAAAGCCTTTCTCATTTTTGGGCATGTCAGAGTTCCCAAGAGCCTCATGGACTCGGGACAGTGCTTACACCTAAATACATTACAGAATTGAATTATAGTGCAGTGTGGAAGGGCCAGCCCTCAAATGTCTAAGTTCAGAGGGAACTCAAGGTTCCAAAGAAAGGCTCATAAGAGGGGGGCAGAACTTAGAATCTAGGAGAGAGTGTAAGTGTAATTAAGGCTGTATGGTGGGCTGGGCCTGGCCCGGGACCGGACCGGGCCCGCGGGCTAAACGGGCCAAACGGTCCTGGCGGGCCGGTCCTGGCGGTCCTGGGCCTAATGGTGCATAAGGCCCGCGACGGGCC
>MU771534.1:42131-76103 GCA_026770625.1 Nicotiana glauca | reverse complement strand
CCGTTTAGCCCAGGACCATCTGGGCTTAGGCCCGTCACGGGCTGGTTCCACCCAGCAGGCCCACGAAGCCCGGGACCGCCCGAGCCCGAGACCGCCAGGCCCAGGCCCGCCAGGCCTGGCCCGTTTGGCCCATTTAGGCCCGGGCCCGCCTAGAAGTGCAGCCTTAAGTGTAATAGAGGGGATTTTGGGGAAAGCGAAGACAAGCTGGTGGTCATACCCAGCAATTGGAGGTGCTGGCACACCCCGACCTGCCTGTTAGCCACATTGTTTGGGAGTAGGGATCCCCTAAAGGATCAAGTCCAAACATGAGCAATAATTTTGATATTGCCATGTTCTGAACTTTATTTCAAACACATATAGGGGAATAGGGGTACATGGATTCATAGCAGAAACAAATGCAAAGAGAATAGCATACATATTTAACACTGAGCATAGACATCAAAATAGACAGGAACTATAAAATAAACACATTGGGATGAAGCTGAAAACTAAATTAGAACTTACCAGTTTCAGGGAAACAAAAAAGAAAGCAATAGTCTTGTAAAGCCCAAATTGCAAGCAAATAGTCAGAATGCTATGATTAGAAAACTATGATACTTGAGGGGTGTAAAGTATTGAATTGAAAGTTGTTTGATCGTGTTGAATCCCCCCAATGTGTTAAAGAAGGACATGTATTTATAGTGTAGAAAGCAAGAAGAAATAGGTAAGAAAATAGTTTGAAAATCAATTCCACAAGGTTTCCCTTTAATTAAGGGATTCTGATTTCAATCGGGTAAAATAATTAAGGCAAGAAGTTGATCAAACACTTTTACAAAGCAGTACAAGAATGGTAAATACATAGAGATTTATTTAAGGAAAAAGTTTGATAGCACATGGTTTGTGCAAAATAAGGAAAGACAATCAATCGGCATCCAGTAAAATCAGCAATTGAAGATTTCATGTGTATGAACCAGGTCAGGAAGCTAGGAGAGATCTTGACTTAAAGAAAAATCAGTACTAATCAATTAAACCTAAAAGAGGATTCTGAATCAATAAAAAGTTGAAAACCTTTTTGGAAGAAAGGATTCATCACACATATAAAACATACAGTCATGCTCAAGTACAAAGAACTGTCATACAAATCAATAGAAGAGTCTAGCATAGAAAAAGTTCAGAGTCACAAACAAAGAAGTTCAAGCTCATTTTATAGACTTAGAATGAGTCTGAGAGAGTCCAAGTTTCCCAAATAAAACCCTAGTCCAAACACAAGATCAAAACTCACCAAAACCCCAAATCCTAGGGTTTCCAAGTCGAATCAGATATAGAGACGAGGAGATAAATAATTGAAACAGGTTCAGCGGTCTCTTTCAGAGACTTGTGAGAAAACAAATAGATACAATAGCAAGTTTGAAATAGCAAATTGAAGAAACTGATTCGTAGCATAGTGAGGGTAGAAAGAACATGTTTAAGAAAACCTGGGACTTAAACAAGTTTAGAAGAGAGAAGAGGTAGTATAACACTCAAGAAAACAGTATACGAAACATGTTTAAAGAGAACTCAAACAAGGTCCAGTAAAAAAAAAGGCAAACAAAGAACTTAAGAACTCAGTAGAAGATACATACAGTAGAAGAACACAAAATACCAGAAAAGTATATCAACAAGACAAATAGGAAAAATACAGTAGGACAAATATTTAAGCATGGTATAGAAACACAGTAGAAAGACAAGGCACAGAAGAACATATATAGTAGAAAAACATAAGAAAGTAGTAGAAACACATGCGTGAAAAATATACACAAAGAAAAGTCGAAGAAACATTTTGAGTTTTTCAGAAATCCTAAATCGAAGAGAAGTAATTTTTGAAAGAAAAATTTGGGGAAAAACGTTAAAGAACTCAAGTAGAGCACAAATATAGAACAGATTTAAGAAAACAATCAGAGAAAACCTTGAATATCTAGGGTTTCAGAGGAACCCTAGAATGAGAAAAGCTTGGAAAAGGTGTGATCTAAGTCGGATGAGGCAGAGCCAGGCTCAAAATGCTTTGGATACACTGGAGCTAAGCCGGAGAAGTCATAGAACCTTGAATTGGAGAATGTCTGAATGGACACCATCGAGGTTAGACCTCGAAACTTTGAGCACTAAGAGTCTAAGAGTGGAGGGAGGTGAGTATAGGCCATCCATGGCCTGAGAGGCCATGGGTTTCGGTGAGATTGAGGTTGAACATGGTAGAAGACGATTAGGGTTTCAAGAACCTTTGAGAGAGTTTGAGAGTGGGAGGGTATTCAGAGGCGGCTGATAGAGAGAAATGAGGGGATTAGGGTAGTAGTTTAGGTTTAATTATGGTAGGGTGGATGGGGACTATTGATCTCAGAGATCAACGGTCTAAATCAAAAGGGCTTGGGTCGAGTACTTTGAACGGGTTATGGGTTGGGTTAAGTGGGATTGGGTTGGTCCGGAATTGGGGTTGAAATAGGGTCAATTAGGGGGGTCAAATTTGGATATAATCGAAATGCAATGGGGCTGCAATTGAAACAAAATGAGGCCAAATTTTAAATAGTTAGTTTTCCCCTTTTATTTTATAAAAATAGTAAGAATGATTTTGAAAGCACATTCAAAGTACTGGATAAGTTAATATTATATAAATATTAATTCAAAAATATTAGAGCCAATTTCATAATTATAAAATGCTATTAATTCTCAAAATGGGCTTAAATTTTAATTATATGCAATTTGACTTTTAAAATGCCATATAAATTTGTAAATATGTATAAAAATTATCCTAGCTATATTTTGGTATAAATATGAGAATAAAATAAGTTATTCACCAAAATGATAATTTTGAAAATAATTATTGGTTTTGTACTGCTAAAATGGGCAGTAAATTGATTTAAAAAACCTTTAAAAATTGGAAAAAATACTAAAACACTTGGGCATACTTATATATGAATACGTATGATATTTTGAAAGTATTTTGCATATAAAAAATATATAGAGAAAAATTGGGTATCAACAGCTGTCCCTCTTTACCCGGGAAGGATGGAAGAGTTGTCGAGTAAAGATATGATGGCCAATTTTGACCGAACGAAATGGTTCGAAGAAATTGACCATGATCTGGTTCCTGAGCTACCTATATATCCCTGGTCTTACAAGAATTAGGTCAAATGTAGTTCAGGATCCGCCCGCGGAGTATGCCGATGTAGATCTTTCAAGAACGGATGCGATATAGGAGGTTAAGAGTCTGATAGGGCTGCGGGAATCGGAGCGTGATCGCTTCTGCCGAGATGGCTGTTGCTCGCCGATTTACCTATAGATAAGCAGTAGGCGCATATATTGTGCATAAAATTAAACTTGATGTGATTTCCCATCGGACCATGAATGTTGTCCTTGGACGGTTAGGATGACGTCCTCGGACTATGATGCGCTGGGACATGAAGCATATAATAAAGGATTCGTAGGCTATGAAATGATGCTCTCGGGCTATGAGAATGATGCCTCTGAGCGGTAATGCCTTTGAATAATGATATGCGAGAGGTAAAATGAGTCCTCAGGCCATGGCATGGCATTCTTGGGCTATGCAAATGGTGCCTCCGAACAATGACGCCATTGGACAGTTTGGCGATCTTTCAGCCTATGCAATGCAATAGGAGGCGATATTTCAGCCCATGACAGCGTAAATAAAGTGGCGATATTTCAGTTGATGCAAGAAATAAATAAAGGTGGCAATATTTTAGTCGATGCAAGATATAAATAAGAGTGGTGATATTTCAGCCGATGCAATACATAAATAAAGGTGGCAATATATCAGTCGATGCAAGACATAAATAGAAGTGGCAATATTTTAGCCGATGCAAGACATAAATAAGAGTGGCAATATTTTTAGCCGATGCAAGAATAAATAAAGGTGACGATATTTCAGCCCTTGCAAGACATAAATAAGAGTGGCAATATTTCAACCAATGCAAGACATAAATAAAGGTGGGGATATTTTAACCATGCAAACGGAGGTATAGCTTAACCTTGGAAGGTAGAAGGTAGCCTTATGCAATGTAGAGAATGCAGATGGAGACAGAGCTTAGTCTCGGAAGGCAAAATGGTAGCCTTATGCAATGCAAGAAATGTAGATGGAGACAGGGCTAAGTCTCGGAAGGCAGAATGGTAGCCTTATGCAATGCAAGAAATGCAGATGGAGGTAGAGCTTAACCTCGGAAGGCAGAATGGTAGCCTTATGTAATGCAAGAAATGCAGAAGGAGGTAGAGCTTAACCTCGGACGGCCGAATGGTAGCCTTATGTAATGCAAGAAATGCAGAAGGAGGTAGAGCTTAACCTCGGACGGCCGAATGGTAGCCTTATGTAATGCAAGAAATGCAGAAGGAGGTAGAGCTTAACCTCGGACGGCCGAATGGTAGCCTTATGTAATGCAAGAAATGCAGAAGGAGGTAGAGCTTAACCTCGGACGGCCGAATGGTAGCCTTATGTAATGCAAGAAATGCAGAAGGAGGTAGAGCTTAACCTCGGACGGCCGAATGGTAGCCTTATGTAATGCAAGAAATGCAGAAGGAGGTAGAGCTTAACCTCGGACGGCCGAATGGTAGCCTTATGTAATGCAAGAAATGCAGAAGGAGGTAGAGCTTAACCTCGGACGGCCGAATGGTAGCCTTATGTAATGCAAGAAATGCAGAAGGAGGTAGAGCTTAACCTCGGACGGCCGAATGGTAGCCTTATGTAATGCAAGAAATGCAGAAGGAGGTAGAGCTTAACCTCGGACGGCCGAATGGTAGCCTTATGTAATGCAAGAAATGCAGAAGGAGGTAGAGCTTAACCTCGGACGGCCGAATGGTAGCCTTATGTAATGCAAGAAATGCAGAAGGAGGTAGAGCTTAACCTCGGACGGCCGAATGGTAGCCTTATGTAATGCAAGAAATGCAGAAGGAGGTAGAGCTTAACCTCGGACGGCCGAATGGTAGCCTTATGTAATGCAAGAAATGCAGAAGGAGGTAGAGCTTAACCTCGGACGGCCGAATGGTAGCCTTATGTAATGCAAGAAATGCAGAAGGAGGTAGAGCTTAACCTCGGACGGCCGAATGGTAGCCTTATGTAATGCAAGAAATGCAGAAGGAGGTAGAGCTTAACCTCGGACGGCCGAATGGTAGCCTTATGTAATGCAAGAAATGCAGAAGGAGGTAGAGCTTAACCTCGGACGGCCGAATGGTAGCCTTATGCAATGCAAGAAATGCAGATGGAGGTAGAGCTTAACCTCGGAAGGCAGAATGGTAGCCTTATGCAATGCAGAGAATGCAGATGGAGACTAAGCTTCGTCTCGAAAGGCAGAATGGTATCCTTATGCAATGCAAGAAATCCAAATGGATATAGGGCTTAGTCTCGGAATGCAGAATGGTAGCCTTATGCAAAAAATGAAAGATGAATAGTAATAAAAATTCTTAGCTGATAGCTGATAGCTGGTAGCTGGTTGTGATATTGGCTGTTGGGGATATCGCATGCAAATAGCGATTGTGAAGTGATAATTCAGAGAGTTGTATTCCTAAATAGTATGAGTGTATAATATATAATTTTGCGACTTGGGTGCCTACATCCAAAGAGAAATCGTGAGTTTTGTAAAGGGGAAAGGTTAGTTTGTGTCCTCGGTGACTTTGCTTGCCCTACTCGGCTTTGATATGATGACACTGTGTGTATCCTTGGGGTAGCGTTGCTAAACAGAGCACTTTTGGTGATAGACATGCGTGATTTAGTAAAAATATAGCATAAATACATAGTTAAGAATAGTTTTCTTTAGATGAACCAACGACAGAGACGTGATCCACGACATTGCAACTTCTCTCGTTACAGAATTTTGAGGGTCCTCCTCAAAATTCTGCCCCAGTTTCCTGGGCTGCTGCTTCTGACGACTGCTAACAATAAATGGTTGAAATCAACTTTGGAATTTTGAGGGTCCTCCTCAAAATTTTACCCCAGTTTCCAATCGCGGGGGGAAATGAAAATTTTATTGAATTGTGACCGAACCCACAAGGCTGCCTATGTATCCCCTCTTAAAAGGGAATCATGTCAAACGTAGTTCAAATTACATCATATGGGAAAACACAAAGATTACACATAGTAGCGCTTGAATGCATCTAAATTGATTGGTTTTGGCCAAACTTCTCCGTCCATTTCCGCATGTATAAGGGCTCCTCCTGTCAGAAGTCGGTGAACCATGTATGGACCCTCCTAGTTGGGAGAGAATTCCCCTTTGGCTTCATCATGATGTGGAAAAATCTTCTTTAACACCAGCTGCCCAGGTGTGAACCGTCTTGGTTTGACTCTCTTGTTGAAGGCTCTGGACATTTTGTTCTGATAAAGCTGACCATGGCAAACTACGTATATTCTTTTACCATCTATAAGAGCCAACTTCTCGTAACGACTCTTTACCTATTATGCATCATCGAGTTCAGCTTCTTGTATGATCCTTAAGGAAGGAATTTCTACTTCGGTGGGAATGACGGCTTCTGTACCATATACCAGTATGTAGGGATTTCCCCAGTTGATGTTCGGATTGTGGTGCGATACCCTATCAGAGCGAATGATAGTTTTTCGTGCCATTGCTTATGCTTCTCTATCATTTTCCTTAGTATCTTCTTGATATTCTTGTTGGTGGCTTCTACGACTCCATTCATCTGAGGCCGCTAGAATGTGTAATTCTTGTGTCTGATCTTGAAGGTCTCACACATAGCTTTCATTAAGTCACTATTGAGGTTGGAACCGTTATCAATGATGATTGATTCTGGAATCCCGAATCGGCAAACAATGCGGTCACGGACAAAGTCTGCCATGACTTTCTTAGTCACTGCTTTGTATGATACTACTTCGACCCATTCGGTGAAATAATAAATTGCCACTAAGATGAATCTATGCCTATTGTAAGTGGTAGGTTCGATCGGTCCGATAACATCTATTCTCCACGCGGCGAATGGTCATGGTGAGCTTGTTGCGTTAAGCTCATTTGGAGGCACTCTTATCATGTCGGCATGTATCTGACAGCGGTGGCATTTCTGGATATACTGGATGCAGTTTCTTTCCATTGTCATCCAAAAGCAACAAGCACAGATGATCTTCTTTGCTAAGACAAAACCGTTCATATGCGGACCACAGGTCCCGTCATGAATTTCCTCTAGCAGGTTGGACGGTTCCCTTGCGTCGACACACCTTAGTAACCTCAAATCTGGAGTCCTCCTATACAGGATTCCTCCACTATGAAGGAAATTGTTTGACAACCTTCGAAGTGTGCACTTTTGGGTAGCATTTGCAAGCTCTGGGTATTCTCCTTTTGCCAAATATTCCTTGATGTCATGAAACCAAGGCTTTCCATCTACTTCCTCTTTGACATGAGCACAATAAGCTGGCTGATCATCGATCTCCACCGGAATAGGATCGATGAAGTTCGTATTTGGATGTTGTATCATAGATGATAAGGTGGCCAATGCATTCTGGATTCTTGGAACATGCTGGAACTCTGTCTCCGTGAACCTTTTTCTCAATTCCTGCACATGGTACAGATAAGGGAGTATTTTGGAACTCTTGGTCGCCCATTCTCCTCGGACCTGATATATGAGCAGGTCAGAATCCCTGATTAGTAGCAGCTCTTGAATGTTCATGTTAAAGGCTATCTTGAGCCCCAAGATGCAGGCTTTGTACTGGGCCATGTTGTTGGTGCCCGGGAATCTGAGTTTGGTAGATACCGGATAATGCTGGCCAATTTCTGATACTAAGACTGCTCCTATGCCAACTCCTTTGAAATTTGCCGCTCCATCGAAAAACATCCTCCAACCATCATAGGACTCTGCAATGTCTTATCCTATGAATGATACCTCTTCATCCGGAAAATATGTCTTTAGGGGCTCGTATTCTCCACCCACAGGGTTTTCGGCCAGGTAATCCGCTAGTGCCTGTCCCTTGACTGCTTTCTGGGTCACGTAGACAATGTTGAATTCTCTCAGCAAGATCTGTCACTTGGCTAGCTTTCCAGTGGGCATGGGCTTTTGAAAGATGTACTTTAGCGGATCCATTCTTGATATGAGATATGTAGTGTAGGCATAGAAATAGTGCCTCAGCTTCTGAGCTACCCAAGTCAAAGCACAACAGGTGTGTTCCATTAGAGAATACCGGGCTTCGTACACGGTGAACTTCTTGATTAGATAATAAACGGCTTGATCCTTCTTCCCCGTTTCACCATGTTGCCCTATGACACAACCGAAGGCACCATCTAACACTGCGATGTAAAGTAGCAAAGGTCTATCTGGCTCAGGCAGAACCAAGACCGGTGGTGTTGATAAGTATTCCTTGATTCTGTCGAAAGCTTTCTGGCATTCATCAGTCTATTTGGTGGCCGCATCCTTCTTTAACATTTTGAAGATCGATTCACAGATAACTGTAGATTGGGCTATGAATCGGCTGATGTAGTTAAGTCTCCCCAAGAAGCTCATCACATCTTTCTTATTCCTTGGCGGTGGCAATTCTTGAATGGCTTTGATCTTCGATAGATCCAGTTCTATTCACCGATGACTCACAATGAACCCAAGCAATTTTCCAGCTGGAACCCCGAATGCACACTTTGCGGGATTCAGTTTCAAGTTGTATCTTCTTAGTGTGTTGAAAAACTTCCTCAGATCTTCCATGTGATCAATGGCTTTCTTGGATTTGATGATGACATCATCCATATATACTTCGATCTCCTTGTGTATCATGTCATGAAAAATGGTAGTCATGGCCCTCATGTAGGTGGCCCCAACATTCTTTAACCCAAACGACATCATCTTGTAGAAATACATCCCACACGGCGTAATGAAGGCCATTTTCTTAGTATCTTCTTCATCCATCCAGATATGATGATACCAAGCAAAACAATCAACAAATGACTGCAACTCATGCGTGGCGCAGTTGTCAATCAGGATGTGTATATTCGGCAAGGGGAAGTCATCTTTTGGACTGGCCCAGTTGAGATCCCGGTAGTCAACACAGACTCTAACCTTCCTGTCTTTCTTTGGCACCTGCACAATGTTGGCTAACCATGTTGGATACTCCACTACCCTGAGAACCTTAGCTTTGACCTGCTTAGTAACCTCTTCCTTGATTTTCAAACTCATATCTGGTTTGAATTTCCTGAGCTTTGTTTCACTGGCGGACAGGCCGGATCAGTCAGCAGTTTGTGAGCCACAATAGATGTACTCAGACCAGTCATGTTGTCATACGACCAGGCAAATATGTCCTCATACTCTCTTAGAAACTATGTAATTCTCTGATAGTGACAAATGAACGTTGATTCGTATTTCTTTGACATTTTCTGCATCTCCCAAGTTAACAATCTTAGTTTCATCCAGGTTGGACTTGGGTCTATTCTCGAAATTCTCAACTTCCCTAACAATCTCTTCCAGTATATCATCTTCCTCTGAATCTATGTCCATTTGTTGCGTTGTCTCGTTGCGTGTCACAATCATTGGTTCATCAATATAAGTAATAGTAATGATGTATAAGTAAAGTAATGAAAGAAAATAATAAGAATGAGATTTATAAGAAAATTAGATGCTTTGATAAATTCCATAAATGTTTTGAACATTGGAGCTCTTTCTTGCAAAAAATAAAAAGCGAAAGGAAAGTAAATTAGTAAAATAAAATAGTGCATAGTGCTTGTTCAGCCATGCTACCCCGAGGCACGCCGGGCTCTAGTGGTTCTGACGGTCCAGCTACTAAGGTGTGCTCCTCTGATTACTGCCTGTATGGAAGGGCCTTCCTCCCCCTCCTCCTCGTGAATGACACAACAATCCATATCCTTGTCTTCTAGAAACAAATTCTTCATTGCTGCTAGGGCTTCTTCTTCTTCTGACCCATAGATGACCTCGGCCGGTTGGAAGGTCTACTCCAAACTGGGTATCGGCTGCTCCAACGGATAGTAAGGGCCACGCCAGGGTGGCAACCATTCGTTGAATTCTTTCCAGGTATACTCGTATCCCAATCCGAAAGTGGTGTTGTGCTTCTTGATCTTGACGGGCTTAGAGATTCCTTGGAGATTCTTGCCAAGTCCCTTGCGAGGTTCATACCCGCTCCAGTTCAATATGCTCTCAATTTTGTTGTCCCAGCACTTATGCTTATCGACGGCGTTGACTCGTTTGATGTGGTTATACGCTTCTCCGCCTATCTTTCTTCTTCCTCCAATTGCTAGGATGGTTTGGCGACTATATATGGGATTTCTACCATCGTTGTGAATGATCACCTCCTGGTTATTCCACTCAAACTTCACTGCCTGATGTAGTATTGATGCCACGGTCTCGATGGTGTGAATCCATGGTCGTCCCAACAAAAGATTGTAAGAAGCCGGCACGTCTATCACTTGAAAGTCAACATCAAACCAAGTGGGCCCCATAGGCTAATCTCCCCAATAGTGGACCTCTGAGAACCGTCGAAAGCTTTAACATTGATGGCCCCATCCTTGATTTCATACAATCACTTTTCCAAAGTCCTGAGTGTTACCAAAAGACAAATATTGAGACTGGACCCCCCATCGACTAGGATCCTGGTGATAAAATAATCTTCACACTGCGCGGTGATGTGTAACGCCTTATTGTGACTTGATCCCTCCGGTGGCAGCTCATCCTCATGTAAAGTGATTTTGTGACTTTCCAATACATGACCTACCATTTTAGCCATCTCTCCACCGGTGATGTTGCTTGGTACATATGCCTCACTCAGCACTCTTAACAAGGTATTCTTGTGTGCATCAAAACTCTGTAGTAGAGCAATGATAGAAATCTGTACTGGTGTTTTGTTCAGCTGATCAATGAGTGAGTATTCGTTCGCTTGTATCTTTCTCCAGAGATCATCAGGCCCAATATCAGTGATGGTTTGTCGACCAGAGGTCTGCTTACTCAACCCAGCCAAGTATTCTGGGGTGTAAACCGTACCGGTCCTTGTCATACCCTGTGCTGCAACTGCTTTCCCTAACTTGGCTTTCCCTTTCCTTCTTGCCTCGGTTGTGTAGTCTCATGGTATGGATTTTGTGTGGAATGGTGTTACAGTTGTCATTACTATCGGGATGGGCACCCTTGCTTTGGAAGGTAATATAACAACTTCAAATGGCTCGGGCACCTTTAGGGACCCAAACTCGACCTCAATTGGAGTTGGCCTCTTCGCAGAGGCTGGTGTTTCAAACTCAAGTGTTATGGACATGTTCACCTCGGCATCTCCAGAAGGCTGAATCTGGACTACAATTGGATTAAGGTTGACTGTTGGTTTCTTTGGATCATCGCCTTCTACGATCAAATTGATTGATCCTTTGGGATCCCAATCATCCTCTATTTCAATCATGTGAACACTTCCTCCCTTGTGGTATGGTAGAGGATTATTGCGGACATTCAGAGCATGCTCTTTTACCACGATGATCTTGTTGTCAATCAAAGCCAGGATCTTATCCTTCAGGGAGCGGCATTCATCGATGGTATGCCCCTTCATGCCAGAATGATATGCACAACTTTTATTTGGGTTGACCCATTGGGAAGAGTTTTCAAGGGTTATAGCCGGGATCGGGGTGACATAACCAGCAGCTTTGAGTCTTTCATATAGCTGGCCGATTAGTTCAGCAATGGCAGTATACTGTTTGGGAGGTCTGCAATTCGAAATTTGGCCGGGGTCTAGGAAAGTTTTGGCGAGGGGGAGGTGATTGATAGTGGGCTTGGTAGACGTGTGCGGGTTGGGAATATCTGGGTAAAGCAGGTTGGTATGTAGGAGGTGGAGGTGACTGATAAGTAGGCGGGGGAGTTTGGTAGGAAGGCGAGGGTGCTTGGTAATTTGGAGAGGGCTGATATGTGAGTAGAGGCATGAGATAAGTTTGGTAGGTGATTTGGTTCTCTGTGCAACCATCACTGCGCCTACGTCCCTTTTCTTGGACGTACCACTATACTATAGAGCCTTATTGGTGGCTTGCAAGGCTTCAAAGTTCGTAACCATACCACTCTTGATACCCTCCTCAATCCTTTCTCCTAACTTGATGATGTCAGAAAATTTATGGTTCTCGATCAGCATCAGTCTTTCATAGTATTGCGGATCCTGAGCCCGGACGAAAAACTTGTTCATTTGTTCTTCCCCTAAAGCAGGTCAAACCTTTGCAGCCTCTGATCTTCAATGAGTGGTATACTCGCAAAATGTTTCTGTGGGTTTCTTCTTTAAATTCTAAATATAAAACACATCTGATGCATTTTCCATATTGAACCTGAATCTGTCCATGAAGTCGAATGCCATACCTACCCAGTTTGACCACTTCTTCGGGTCTTGGCTAATGTACCAAGACAGAGCTTCTTCTTTCAGGCTCCTCATGAAAAGCTTCATGTGGATCTTCTCGTCTTTTCCCACTCCGACCAACTTGTCACAGTATGTTCTCAAGTGAACCCTGGGATCCCTTGTACCATCAAACATTTCGAACTTGGGAGGTTTGTACCCCTCGGGCAGTTCGACATTGGGCTGTATGCATAGATCTTCATAGTTTATCCCCTCAATTTCCTTACTTCCTTCAATGCCTTAAATTCTGGTAGTCAACTTCTTAAGCTCTTCAGCCAGATTTCTGATGAGCAAGTCCTTATCATCGGACTCAGGTGTGCTTGATATGGGCCGGGTAGAGTGTGGCATGGTCTCCACCTAGATGGGGGTGTTGTGTTGGGTGTGGCAGTGGTCATTTGTAGAGTTCAAAGGTTCCAGGATGGTCAGTGGAGCATTGTTGGGAGTGTGGAAAGTTTTGCAATGGTGGTGAGGAGCGGGTTGCTTTGGAATGTTTTGTGGAGGTATGGGGTTCTCAGTATTTGGGAAGGTAACTTCTGGAGTGGTGAGGGAAAATGACAGACTTGCTAAATTCCAAACTTGATCAAGCTCTTCTTGGAATTTCAGAAGTTTTTATTCTATCCGAGAGGCATTTTCCTTGGGGACCATAGCACCACGAGTGACCTCTACCCATTCAGCTGGGTTGTTTGAATCTTCCATTATTCTTTTGCTTTTGTGCCTGAGAAGACTGGGAGAAAGAGTAGGTGGAGGGCCCCCGGATCTTGTAAAATATGCTGATGTTGCCAGAGTTCATGAACTAACCTTTGGGGAGGGGAATAAACAAAAACAAAAACAAAAAGCTAACAAGTCAATAAGGATTACAAGAAAAAGATGTTGTGATGTTTAAACAAATAGTGCGAGAATATAAATTGTGTACTAATTTGGGAGCCTCGTTGTGCCCGAGGTAGGCCTAGCAGCAAGTTAATTTGGAGAATTTACAATGCTAAATGCCTTATTTTATTGATAAAAATAAGACGAATCCCAAAACGACACTAAAATAGCAGAATATAAAAATGTTACTAATGGCCATTGGCCTTATTACATTTAAGCAAAAGAAAAGGAATCCTAACTATTTGGTCCCAGAAGGACCTTCCCCAGACTCGGCATATTTAGTTCCATCGAACAACTTCACCAGCTCGCGAAGTCCTAAAGTAAGTAGGCTCTGGACAGGTGTCCACCTTCATTTCCCTCAGCATTCTGGCAGTCCTCGATCCTCTTGATTAACTTCCTTTCCAGCTCTACCAAACCCTGCTCCAAGTACCCCAGTCGCTTGTTGGCATTGGCAGCCATGTCTTTCTACTCTTCAATCAGCTTCTGGTTGGCTTCTTGAATTTCACGGTGCTCACTTTCGCATTCCCGAATCCTTTTGCGCAGTTGGTTGTACTTAACCTGTGCTTCAACCTTTTTATCGATGATCCTATGACCTCTAACAAACCCGGGTTGACCCAAACCATTATAATTATCCTCCAGCCAGCTTGGATAGTATGGAGTATAACCAGTATGGTAGCTGTCTGGCTCAATAATGTCTCTTCCCATGACAATTTTGTAGTGCCACATGTGTTGGGCTTGGCACTTGTAAGGGCTGTCATCAGCTTGGAAATTAGCCGGGAAGTGACTCATCTTGTCGACCCTTGGTATAACCTGCTTCCTACCGGCCTGTCTCATGACTCAGAGAGGGATATAAGGATAAGTTCCTATCAAACCGATAAATATGAGAAACAGTGCATCCCTAGATCGGGCAATGAATTCTTTAGTAGGAAACCATTCGAACATCCATTGTACTTGGTTCTCCGTCAGATTTACAAACAATTCTATCCATCCTTTGGCATCTTCTGGCTGAGCAAACATGTGGGGCATGTAGTTCATCCTCCTTGGCTGATAGAAGGCTATATGATCGTCCCAGACCCTACGATGGATTTCCTATTGGTACTCACCCTTTTGGAGGTGCTCCATGAGCCAGAGTTGGAGCAGCAAGTTGCAACCCTCAAAGTGTTTGGCTCCTTATTGGCATTTCTCCAAGGCTCAGTATATCTCGGCAATAATCATGGGCACTATGCTAAATGGTTTCCCGCCAATTTCTTCCACTAAGGTCTTTGTGACCATGGCTAGTCAGGTATGGATCCTCGCTTTCTTAATAGGAAATACTATCATCCCCAAGAACTAGAACATGAAGACAAAGACCCTTCTATTGATATGCCCAATGATGTGAGCGCGAACTCATCAGGATAAGTACGATAAGATTTGCTGTGATCGTACCTTTAGTACAAATATTCAAAGGGAATGTACGACTCCTTCAAGCAAGTTAAATCCGGATTCTTCTTTAGACCTATCATCTTGAGAAAGCCTCGACCCTTGTGGTTCTCTGGCATTAGCAGACCCGGAGTTTCCCATGGTATACCAGCCAGTCCTCCTATTTCCTTTAGTAGGGGTGTCATCTCAATCTCCCCGAAGTGAAACACAGACCTAGCGCGATCCCAGAACAGGGTGGCAGCATCAATAATTTTGTTGTTGGGTTGAATTTCCAGGAGATAAGGTAGATTTCCTAGATATTTTCGGACAATAGCTTGATCACTGGAATGAAGATCTTCCTACCAGCTTAACAATTTGGGGTGGATGTTGGTGACCATGCCGAATCCGGGGACCTCGTGTCTCATTTCTGCAAGACAAAAGTGTTAGGCCCTTACCCCCACCAGACTCGACTATTAAATACCAATAAATGGCATAACAAGTATTTAGTTCTCCAAATAAATGCACAAAATGTGGTAGCGTCCGTTTGGGTTTTGGGAAAACCCGATGGACTTTGGACAAGGCTATCTTAAAAAGTCATTATGCGGACAACATAACTGGCTCAGTTAGGTTTGACCATGATGCATGCATAATTAAACAGAGTAAGGTTTCTATGGGGTATTAGACTGGTACCCTTAAGCGGACAACTCAAGAGGAAAAGGCACGAAACCGTCGACTACACTGTTGATCGACTGGTTTTACCGCAAATATACCTTTGCCGGATTTAGGGGTGATAATATCAGAAGGGCGCAACCACTTATTATAAGTGTTGCAATGGTATTTTGTTTGGCACGAGTGGAATATGTGTTGAATACGTAGTTACAATAATCAAACAAGATGTCACGTATTTGCACGTTCATAAAGTAATGATTACAACAGTTTCTCATAATTTACAACAGTATTAAAGGAAAGCGATAAAAAAGCATTAAGAGAAATAAAGAGCCCAGTCAGTTTCGAAGTAGAGTAGGGAAATAAATACTTAAAGGCATTAAAATAATAAAGACATATAAGGAAGAGTAAAGTCATAAATAGCATGAAATGGTAAAAGCCTTAAAAAATCCCCAGCAGAGTCGCCATGCTGTCGATGCCCCCTTTTTCTCGCGAAATTGGGTTTATGACATTTGGACGGACGACTCATTTCCTTTTGGGAATTGGGTTTGAATAGAAGAGTCTCCACCTAATGATTAAGTGCATTAGGACACTAAGAAGAATTTTTGATTTAGAAAACCAGAGATTGGGTAAGGGCTTGAAATTATCTCGAGGGGATGGTGTTACGCACCCCTCAAGATCCACTAGTGTGGTTCCCGGCCATGCTATAATTGTGACTTTGAGTGCAAACAACAAATAGACTAATAAGAGTTACAAATATGAGGGGGTTTTCACATAATTGTTGTGAATGATTGCAACTAAACAAAGTCGGAGAAGTTGAAATTTGAGGGAAGAAGTAGTTTTAAAGATTTTGAATAAACGAGTAAAAAGAGGAAGTTTTCACATAGTTGTAACAAATTAAAAGTAATCAAAAGCTGAAGTTTGAGAAAAGCAGTTGAAATTCTGAAATAAAGTAAGTAAATAAGGGAAGGGCTCATAGATTTATACATAATATGGATCACCCCACACAATACCCGGTAACCAATTATACGCATGGTGTTATCGCGTGGTCATCATATCCATATCTACCCTCTCCCACCCCGTTAAGGTATTAAACGCAGAATGGTCTCATTTTACTTATTGCATGCTATTACCCGTCCCAAATCCTATTAGCCCCGGAGGAATTTGGGACTGCTAGTCCTAAATGGAAGGGAGATTTGGGCTTTTGTGGTTTTAAAAGAATAAAATTCGAAGGCGACAATCAAAACACGTAGAGTAGATACGGGGAAACACATAACAATTAAAGGCTCAAACATGCCTCATCAACTTAAGATAGATTGTTTAGCATGTCTTGCACATACTGGTTATGGTCTTAATTAAAGTTAAAGGAAATTGGAGGCAGACTGATTTATTACATATTTTAGATAAGAAACCCGAATCAGACCTGCTTGTCGGTTGGAATTTAACGAAGTCTGATTCCATTAACTAATTCACCTTATGGCTTGCCTTGATGAAACCTATATGCATGATATCTAATAATGCAGGAATGGACTAATTTTAAAGAAGAAGACTTGTTGGTTACAGAGGAGCATAGGTTCTGTGAATATTAAGTATTGCTATTTACTGATTTTTAGACTTATAAGCAAAATAGATGATTCAGATTTAGTTGATAACTCCTATCGGCATGCTTTCTAGGTGCTAAGTATTCTAAGACGTTTACAGTTGAAATAAAAGTGCAGAAGTCCTATAGGCATGGTGTCTAGAATGTTGTTTGTTGTTTAAAACTATAAATACGTTTTCCTAGTGGAAGATGCAGATGCAAAATTTAGGAAGTCCTAGAGGCATATTATCTATATGATATACAACGTTTCAGAGATGACTTATAGACATGGTCTCTATATAATGCAGAAATGCAGAACCTATAGGCATGGTTTCTATACGAAATGCATAACCTATAGACATGGTTTCTATATAAAATGCAGAACCTATAGACATGGTTTCTATATGAAATACATAACCTATAGACATGGTTTCTATATGAAAATGCAGAATCTATAAACATGATTTATATATGAAATGCAGAACCTATAAAAAGGATTTCTATATGGAAATGTAGAGCCTATTGTCATGTTTTCTAGATAATACAGAAGTGCAGAAATATATAAGCATGGTTTCTATACGAAAATGCAGAACATATAGACGTGGTTTCTATATGAAATGCGTAACCTATAAACATGAGTTCTATATGAAAATGCAGAACTGAAAGCAGGACATGATTGCAGAAGTGTATCAAATTCCTATGAACATGATATCTACCCCTTTTGCATGCATGATTTACCCTCCCCTTTTCACTAAAAGCCCGAATAGTTATTACAAGATTAGTACAACCCGGAATTGAATAACAAAAATAAGTAAAATTACATAAGAAAAACTATAAAAAAATCCAACCAATGAGAGCCTGATTCAGTCTTCTGTCTAAAGCATGAAGTAAACCAACTCCAAAGATCAAATTTCCAAAGCCTTCCTAATTTTTGGGTGTGTCAGAGTTCCCAAGAGCCTCATGGACTTCGGGCAATGCTTACACCCAAATACATTACAGAATTGAATTATAGTGCAGTGTGGAAGGACCAGCCCTCAAATGTCCAAGTTCAGAGGGAACTCAAGGTTCCAAAGCAAGGCTCATAGGAGGGGGGCGGAACTTAGAAGCTAGGAGAGAGTGTAAGTATAATAGAGGGGATTCTGGGGAAAGCTAAGACAGGCTGGTGGTCATACCCAGCAATTGGAGGTGCTGGCACACCCCGACCAGCCTGTTAGCCACATTGTTTGGGAGTAGGGATCCCTTAAAGGATCAAGTTCAAACATGAGCAATCATTTGGATGTTTCCATGTTCTGAACTTTAACTCAAACACATAGAGGGGAATATGGGTACAGGGATTCACATCAGAAACAAATGCAAAGAGAACATCATACATATTTAACACTGAGCATAGACAGAAAGTAGACAGGAACTATAAAATAAACACATTGGGATGAAGCTGAAAACTAAATTAGAACATACTAGTTTTAGGAAAACAAAAAGAAAGCAGTAGTCTTGTAAAGCCCAAATTGCAAGCAAATAGTCAGAATGCTATGATTAGAAAACTATGATACTTGAGTGGTGTAAAGTATTGAATTGAAATTCGTTTGATCGTGTTGACTCCCCCCAATGTGTTAAAGAAGGCCATGTATTTATAGTGTAGATAGCAAGCAGAAATAGGAAAGAAAATAGTTTGAAAATCAATTTCGCAAGGTTTTCCTTTAATTAAGGAATTCTGATTTCAAACGGGTAAAATAATTAAGGCAAGAAGTTGATCAAACACTTTTCCAAAGCAGTACAAGAAGGGTAAATACATAGAGATTTATTTAAGGAAAAAGTTTGATAGCACACGATTTGTGCAAAATAACGAAAGGCAATCAATCAACAGCCAGTAAAATCAGCAATTGAAGATTTCATGTGAATGAACCAGGTCAGGAAGCTGGGAAAGATCTTGACTTAAGGAAAATCAATACTAATCAATTAAACCTAAAAGACGATTCTGAATCAATTAAAAGTTAAAAACGTTTTTGGAAGAAAGGATCCATCACACATATAATACATACAGCCATGCTCAGGTACGAAGAACTGTCATACCAATCAATAGAAGAGTCTAGCATAGAAAAAGTTTAGAGTCACAAACAAAGAAGCTCAAGCTCAGTTTATAGACTCAGAATGAGTCTGAGAGAGTCCACGGTTCCAAAATAGAACCCTAGTCCAAAAACAAGATCAAAACTAGCCAAATCCCCAAATCCTAGGGTTTCCAACTCGAATCAGATACAGAGATGAGGAGACAAATAATTGAAACAGGTTCAGAGGTCTCTTTTAGAGACTTGTGAGAAAACAAACAGATACAATAGCAAGTTTGAAACAGCAAAGTGAAGAAAATGATTCGAAGCACAATGAGGGTAGAAAGAACACGTTTAAGAAAAACCTGGGACTTAAACAAGTTCAGAAGAGAGAAGAGGTAGTATAACACTCAAGAAAACAGTATACGAAACATGTTTAAAGAGAACTCAAACAAGGTCCAGTAAAAAAAGGCAAACAAAGAACTTAAGAACTCAGTAGAAGATACATACAGTAGGAGAATACAAAATACTAGAAAAGTATATCAACAAGACATATAGGAAAAATACAGTAGGACGAGCATGTAAGCATGGTGTAGAAACACAGTAGAAAGACAAGGCACAGAAGAACATATATAGTAGAAAAATATAAGAAAGCAGTAGAAACACATGCGTGACAAATATACACAAAGAAAATGGAAAAGGAAAGTCGAAGAAACATTTTGATTTTTTCAGAAACCGTAAATCGAAGAGAAATAATTTTTGAAAGAAAAATTTGGGGAAAAACGTTTAAGAACTCAAGTAGAGCATAGATATAGAACAGATTTAAGAAAACAATAAGAGAAAACCTCGAATATCTAGGGTTTCAGAGGAACCCTAGAATGATAAAAGCTTGGAAAAGGTCCGATCTAAGTCGGATGAGGCAGAGCCAGGCTCGAAATGCTTTGGATACACCGGAGCTAAGCCGGAGAAGCCATAGAACCTTGAATCGGAGAAGGTCTGAATGGAAACCATCGAGGTCAAACCTAGAAACTTCGAGCACCAAGCATTTAAGAGTGTAGGGAGGTGAGTATAGGCCATCCATGGCCTGAGAAGTCATGGATTCTGGTAAGATTAAGGTTGAACATGGTAGAAGACGAGTTGGGTTTCAAGAACCTTCGAGAGAGTTTGAGAGAGGGAGGGTATTCAGAGGCGGCTGATAGAGAGAAATGAGGGGATTAGGGTAGTCGTTTAGGTTTAATTATGGTAGGGTGGATAGGGACTGTTGATCTCAGAGATCAACGGTCCAGATCAAAAGGGCTTGGGTCGGGCACTTTGAACGGGTTATGGATTGGTTAAGTGGGATTGGGTTGGTCCGGATTTGGGCTTGAAATTGGGTCAATTAGGGGGGTCAAATTTGGCTGTAATCAAAATGTAATGGGGCTGCAATTGAAACAAAATGAGGCCAAATTTTAAATAGCTAGTCTTCCCCCTTTTATTTTATAAAAATAGTAAGAATGATTTTGAAATAAAATTAAAAATAATTGATCAGTTAATAATATATAAATATTAATTTAAAAATATTGGAGCTAATTTCATAATTATAAAATGCTATTAATTCTCAAAATAGGCTAAAATTGCAATTATATGCAATTTGACTTTTAAAATACCAAATAAATTATAAAAATGCATAAACATTACGCTAGCTATATTTTGGTATAAATATTAGAATAAAATAAGTTATTCACCAAAATGATAATTTTGAGAATAATTATTGATTTTGTACTGCTAAAATGGGCAATAAATTGATTTAAAAAACCTTTAAAAATTGAAAAAAATACTAAAACACTTGGACATACTTATATATTCATACATATGGTATTTTGAATATAAAAAAATATACAAAAAAAAATTAGGTATCAACTAAGTGGACATAGACTACGCACTTATATCGAAAAATACTAAACGGAGCTAATCAAGGTTTCAGAACACAAAAATAAAGCCTAAAACTCAAAATGATCTATCGAGTAATCACAAATATGGGGTGGGAGTCTTTCTTCGGCTAGTTAGTTAGTAGTAGGAATATTATTAACTTATGTTTTTCGTAGAGTATCTTAGTAGTAGTTTTAGTATCTTTTACTAGCTTAATTTATTTAAAAAAAAAAGGATATTGGATTTTTCTGACGAATAATCTATTAGACAGTTTTCTTGTAGGATTAAAGTTTAAACAAAAGTATAAAAATATATCCTTTTATTTTTTTAGGTAATAATAATCCCCATTGATTTTTTTTTGTGCCTCGGTTCTTTTACAAGGGATGCAACTTGAACCAGGTGACCTTTTATTTTTGTTTTTAGAGTAGATTAAGACTTAAGAAATAAAATGGAGGAAGAACAATGAGATATGATGATTTAATAAATTAGATAGCATGCTTTATGACGTATATGGTTTGTATTCTTGAATCATATTTATTTTGTACTTTATGCTTAATATTTCTTGGCTCTATGAATACTTGCTTTAATTTGAGAGGCAACCTCGATCATCCTTGGTGAGTCATGTGTTGATATATGAAGTAAGTATTTGTGTGCTTCATACTTTACTTTTGAGTCTTGAACTTGCACGTCATATAAGTTGGAGTGAAATCCTAAGTATTGCTTGGTTTGAAAAATATTTTTAGGTATTTTTTGATCTTTTTAAGTTTTATTGCTTATCACAGATAAAATCATCCTTAGTCAATCTTTTTGAGCTTATATACCTTTTTATTTGGCACTCGTACTATAAACCTATACTATTTTGTCCGTAGTTAAATTATTTTGATCCTTTTACCTTTTAAAGCACTTGAATTGTAAAAGTGAGCACTAGAAAAAGTAAGGAGAAAACTTGGATAGTGGTTGAGCAGAACCAATAAAAGAAAAAAATGTGCACTTGTATTTTAAGAAAAATACCACTAGAGGGGAGTGCAAAGTACAAAAATAATTATAGAAAAAAGAGAAATAATTTTCACATAAAAAAAATATAGCAAACGAAATAAGTACAGCTTGTCCTGCTGGTGAATGTGAGTTAAATTAGTGCTTAAAGAAGGAGAAAACGTTTGGGAGTGGTCTTGCTTGTGAAGTTTAAAGTTAGGTTGAAGAAAGTTACGTTTAAAATTAACTATGTGATGCCTTAAAGTGCTTAGGACGGTTAGCAACTATTATCCAGATTTATGTTATCCGTCCCTTAGCCCATATTTTAACCTTGACAAAGTTCTAATTAAATTTAGACAGAGGGAGCCTATATTAATAGAAGTTTACGTAATGAGCAAGCATATGACTTCTTTGCGAGAGTAAGTGATTTCTTTCATATGTGTGAATCCTCAAAGTACATTAGAGAATTTATTTAAATGTGTGGACTTCTTACTCTTTTTGATTATATTGTGTGGTTACTTATTTCGCGATACATAGGTAAAATGATTAGATTTTTTGGTTAGGGCAATTGTTCAAGCCAAAAGTGCATTGTGCCATTGAGTTAGTTTTTTAGGCTAGGTTCTTTTGAGAGTGTTTCCTAAGTGTTTGAATATTTTTAAAGCATAAGTAGTGGGAAATGTCTAGAGAATGTATATATTAGAGCTTAGTTGTTGCTATCAATCATGATTATAAGTGTAGTGTATTTTGAATGGTAGAAGCTTAATTTTATTTCTTCTACTATAGTTGTGGTTTGTTCGAGAATGAACAAAGGTTTAAGTGTGGGTGATGATGTTGGACATATTTGTATACGTTTTGTTAATACCTTACTGGCATTTTTGTCCCTTTTTAATATGCATGTTTATCTTGAAAATGGTATTAACAATTATATTTGATTTTGTGGTTCTAAAAATATGTAATTTATTTTAATATTAGTTATTGGACAATAGATGCTAAGTGTAAGTAAAGAAAATGAGATATATAATCCCATGCTATTGCAAGACTGAGCCTCGAGCTGGCTGGAACAGGGGCTTCGAGGTCTAGTTAGGGCAGTTAGCAATAAACAATTGATGAAGAAACAATGATAATGAATGCCTCAAAGATAGCCTTTTGCGGTTAATAATGGGAAATAAATGAAGAACAATAAATGAACAATGAGTGAACAAGCAATAAATATGCAGAGTAATCTTTGAGAATGTTTAGACAAGAAAAACAGAGAATGTAGTATTGTATTGAATATTCACTCCCCTTACGAAATGGCAAGGGTCTCCTTTATATAGGAGGGGAGAATCCCAATATAGTACATGTCTAATAATGACGAAAAAATGCCATTGGTATAGTTGTATAATGGCTCAGTACGGATTTGTACTACTCTTGCAGATCTGGTCAGCTCTAACCATATGTCCTCGGGAGCTTTTCCGCCTTTCCATGACGATAATCAATTTGTACCGCTCCGAGATTGATCATAGTGAACCTTCGATATACTCCCTCGAGGGATGCGCCTCGGGGTTGTGCTTCGAGCTTCTCGAGGTCGGGCATGGAGTGACACAGTGGCCCCAAAGTTGAACTCTCCGATTTTGGCCATATATAGATAATCCCCACGTTTTTTAGAATGAAATGATAAGAAACGATCTTGACCTCGATTGTCTCGAACCTCTTGTGGTGACATCACGTTTGTGATGTAGGTGATCGAAGTGATCAAAACGTCCTGTCGGTTCATTCCCCCAGAAGCATTGAATACACCGCCAATCTGTTCCCCAAAAACATTGAATGCACTGTCAGTTTCGTCGTCATTTCTCCATAAATAAGGGATTTCTTTAACAAAAACTTCACTCATTCTTTCTTCAAAATTATTTAGCCCTTTCCCTTCTCTGTATCCTCTTCTGATCTCTTTTTCTTATGGTTCAAACCTGTGACCATAAGGTCATGATGCAGCAACCTTGTCAGTTATGCTATGTCTCTTTTTCAAAGCCTTTCCCCTCTAAGTAGAATTACACTGAGTCGTTGTTATTATTGTTGTTGGCTCGAATCAATGAGAGGAGGGCATCAAATTCTTCCTGTATCAAAAGATATGTGGACTTTATACTGCTGCACGTTTCTCTCAACTTCAACCTGGTGTTGTGCTTCGTTCCTTTTGCTTTCCATGGAGTGAGGTGGCACTATCTACTAACTTTTGCATCCTACACTGCTGCAATGTCTCAAGAAGTGTCTTCACAATAGTAGTGCTGACGAGACCAATACTCGCCAAGTCTTTCACCAGGCCACAATTTTCCCAGTTTTAAAAGCTTTTGCTCTTTGATAGTTTATTGCCTTTTCTTCATCTATTGTTGTTTCGGAGAAGGTTCCCAGAGGCACCTCTCTAAAGATCGAAATGGAGTCCCCATGAAAAAGGTTCTCGAAGATGTCGCTCCCGAGGATATACCCTCGAAAGTAGATTAGGCCTTTAGCTGTTGTTTTTTGCTTCTTTATTTTTGTGTAAGGGCCCCTCGTGGGCTTTTGTAAACATCTTTTATTAATACAAGAATTTCTTCATTTTGCCTTTGTCTTGTGTTGAATTCTATTCTGTCATTTGTGAAAAATTCGAGGGCATGACCCTAAAAATTTGTCCGAATACTGGACCCGGAACATAATAAACCCTTAAGTTTTTGACTGATTAATACGATATTCCTTAAAGTTCTTTGTTATCCCTCATACTAAGCTTGGATTAAGTCGATGCGAACTTAGGTCATCGGGACTTCCGAGTCCGAGTTGAGTGAGAGTTGGGTCTCGATTTTTGAAATAAAGCTAGCCTTTTTAGGCTTCGTTAATAGTCCTCGAGTGAGAATTTTATCGAACTCAAGTAGCCTCTAATTTAGCAACCGGGTGGGCGTTTGCTCGATCATCTAAAAATAAAGATAGCCCTTAGGCTTTTACAAATAGTCCCTAAGTGAGAGTTTTCTCGAACTCGGGTAGCTCATAATTGAGTGAAAATTTGCTCAAACTTGAAATAAATATAGCCCTAAGGCTTTATGGATAGTCCCCGAGTGAGAACTTACTAGAACTCGGGTAACCCTAGGGCTTAATAGTCAAATGAGCGTTCGCTCGAACTTGAAATAAAGATAGCCCAGAGGCTTTATAAATAGTCCCTGAGTGAGAACTTGCTCGAAATCGGGTAGCCCTTAGGCTAAATAGTTGAGTGAGCGTTTGCTCGAACTCGATATAAAGATAGCTCTGAGGCTTTATAAATAGTCCCCGAGTGAGCACTTGCTCGAACTCGGGTAACCCTTAGGCTAAATAGTCGAGTGAGAGTTCGCTCGAACTCAAAATAAAAATAACACTGATGATTATAAATAGTCCCCGAGTGAGAAATTGCTTGAACTCGGGTAGACCTTGGGCTAAATAGTCGAGTGAGCGTTCGCTCGAACTTGAAATAAATATATCCTTGAGGATTTCTAAATAGTCCCCGAGTGAGAAACTGCTCGAATTTGGGTATCCCTTGGGCTTAATAGTCGAGTGAGAGCTTTCTCGAACGTGAAATAAAGATAGCCCCGAGGATTTATAAATAGTCCTCGAGTGAGAACTTGCTCGAACTCGGGTAGCCCTTGGGCTAAATAGTCGAGTGAGCGTTCGCTCGCACTCAAAATAAAGATAGCCCTAAGGCTTTATAAATAGTCCTTGAGTGAGAACTTGCTCGAACTCGGGTAGCCCTTGGTCTAAATAGTCGAGTGAGTGTTCGTTCGAACTCGAAATAAAGATAGCCCTGAGGCTTTATAAATAGTTCCCGAGTGAGAACTTGCTCGAATTCGGGTAGGCCTTAGGCTAAATAGTCGAGTGAGCATTTGCTCGAACTCGAAATAAAGATAGCCCTGAGGCTTTATAAATAGACAAATACCATAACCTCGCACATTTTACTCTCTTAATGCTTCCAAAATTTCATTTAGCCTTTTTCAATTTTCTTGAACTTTCCCTTCTCTTTTCTAACATCATTTTCCATTTTCTCGGATCTTTCGCTTTAGAGATGGAAAAAACATTTGAATCTGTTCCTAAAAAAGAAAAGGCTTCATAATCTTCTCGAACGACCAATGGTAAACTAGTAGTTCCTCCTAGTATTAAGTAGTGTATTCCCGGGCCCTGTGATATATCTTCTAATTTTCAGGTCGAAAACCCTTCCTCTGTTCTGGGACAATGCGAACCCATGTCTCTATACATCGGCCTAATAACCAAAACTAAGAAAGTGAAGGTCGACTACCGTTGGGGGGAGGCGGTGCTAGTAGAGATTACTTCACGTGGAGAAGCCATAACCAAGAACAAAGTTGATTTACTCAGTGTTTACACACATCCTTTCACTTTAGGCCCAGTAGGATCCTCTTCTCCACTGATAGACCTAGTGATCCTCGGTTTATGTAGACAATATAGGGTGATGCTTGGACAAATCTATCCATCATTCTGGCACATCGTTTATCTGATTAGGTATCTCTTAAACATGGTCGAGGGGATGCAAATTTAATCTTGATCATTTGATTAGATTGTATAGAACCCGAATTTATCGAGGTGGCCTAATTAAGTTAAAATGTCAATCCCCGAAGGCCTTTTTTGCTAGCATCGATGAAGATAAGGACCTAGGGTGGATGTGCCGCTTTGTCCGAGTTAGGACCCCGGACCTAATCCCTATTGAGAGAATGCCCTTCCCCGAGGAATGGAGTATGAATAGTAAGTAAACATGTTTCGCTAATTGGATATCTTTTCTTGCCTTCGAATTAACTCCCTTCGATGATACAGCTGTCGAGTGGTACCCCAATGTTGTCAAGGATCTCCCGAGCTGGGTCCGATGAATCGATTCGACCTGCCCATATGCTAAGCGTGTGTGGCATGATCTGGATAAGGCCCATTGGGAGACCAAAAACCATGGTGAGTTTTTATTTTTGTCATACTTGAGCTCTTTAGAGAAGATATCTCTCAATAGTACTCTCATCCTTTATGTCTATGCAAGCCTTGGAGAGTCCGTTTTGATGAGAGAACCACCACCTGGGGAAGCAGATACCTCGAAGCCTGCTAAAAAGAGAAAGAAGAAATAACCAGCTGAGTCTATGAAGCTAAAAAAGGCTAAAGTTCAAAAGCCCGAGGCCGATTTGGTAGCCTTAACTCAGGAAGCGGTCGAAAGTCTTCGTGCCGAGGTCAAAGAGAATGATGACTGCCCGCTGGCACTTAGGGGGAGAGGACGCATTTGTTACCTCGAAGTCTATTGAGCTGAAGGTGGATGAGCCGGAGGCTTCTGGAACGGAGGCCGCCGAGGTGGTCCCGAACCGAGCTGAGGGAATCGTTGACAGGGGCTCTGACGAAGTCCTTGGGCCGAACAACGACCATAACACATTGGGTGTCGATGGGCACTTAGTTGATGAACTCGAAGAAACGAATAGCGAAGCCCCTCGAAGGGGGGAGAGGGCCCCAGTCGAACCATTCGAGGTGATCAATATAGATGAGCCTCTGCGGGTTCCATCATTCTCTCCTGGGCAAATACGGGATGCCCAAGATATAAATTCTCCCGTCGTGGGGGCATCCTCTGAAGAGAATGGTATGTTTGAAGGATATTTTACCGGGGTTGAGGAAGGCCCCGATATCGATGCCTCATTGATCTTTGAAGAAGCCAAGAAGCTTCAGAAATAGGTAATCTTGACTTGACCATTATATTTTGAGTTTCGATTCTTGCTTTTCCCTTTAACAAAGCTTTTTCCAAGTCACAAGCTGAGTTGGCTCATTGTTGAGGACGAATTTAGGTAGCTCACTTCTGAATTGAACGAGCTTAAGGCCCTTTATGCCCAAAAGGAGGGGGAGCTAGGTGACCTTCGAGCACATTTGGATAGGATGTCTCGAAAGTGGGCCGATCTCGATGAGCAGGTAATACGACCTTCGTTGGCTTAATTTTGTGCTCTAGTCAATTGAGCATTTAATACCTTAATTTAATTCTTTCATCTTAAGCGAAAAGATAATCTAATGCGAGGGGAGCTTAAAGTCAGAGATACTGAAATCCTTGGGCTGAAGCAGCGCATGGATGAAGTGTTCTCCGATAAAGAAACTCTTTGAGAGAAGCTGACCTTTGTTGAGCATCAAATCCAAGGAGCAAGGGGATAAAGCCGTAAGTACAAAGATCTCCATGCTGAATAGGTTGCTGAGCTATCTGCAGATAAGTTCAAAGCCAATACACTCATATCCTCGTACCAGGAATATGCTGCTGCTGCAAATGCTCGAGTTAGGAATGTATCTGAAGAGGCCGAGCTTGAACTGACCCAAGCCCTAAAACATGCCCGATTAAGATCTTGGAGATAGACTTTCAAGGATGTACATGTAGGGGGCATCTATTTGTCTGCTGAGATCAAGAGGGTGAAGGCCCTAGAGGAAGAATCGGTAGCTGTGCTTTCTTCCGATGATGGTTTAGCCAGTGGTTTAGAGGATGATGAAGATGAAGGTGAAGTCTCCGAGGGGGAGGAGACCGTTGATGTCCCGTGGTTTGAGGGCCAAGTCATTGAAGGAACAACTTGTGAGGGAGCTCCGTACGGTCAAGTGACCCCAGCTATATATTAGGTTTTTATTTGTTCCTTTTTTTTTGTAAGGGCTCCAGGCATGAGCCTTGCAAATATGTCTTTGTGAAACTTTATTATATATATATATAAGGATCTTCACATTTCGTAATTTCTTGTCTCCCCTTTGCTTTTTTGGAATAAATTTTGATGCTTGTCGATTACAAGTCCGATGTGTCAGACTTATGATATAAATCCCTCAGGTTTTTATGCTCGATGAATGGTTGATAAAAAATGACCGTTCGGGGTTCGATCCACGAGTCAAATATCGAGCAGGTGCTATCTGATAACTAGGGATTCTAGTCTATTTTATGCACCTTTTTGGTTAAGTTTTGGATTAAAAGTGTATACAAGTAATCCCGAAAGCTAACATGCCGTGCTTGTTTGGTCAAAAAGAGACAAGAAAGTCAAAACCAGCTAAAAAGGAGTGAAACTTGCACAAGTACAAAACTAAGTCAAAAGGAGCGCTAGCAGCAGAAAATCGGACACGGACGCGGAGGATCCACCGTTGAGGCGGTCTTGCTTCTGCGCACAGTGGTAGCAAAGTTTAGAGTGTGTGTTTTGGGACTTGCAAGTTACTGCTGTCCGCATGTGCTTTTGTGCAGTAGTTATCTCTATTGCGGTAGCAATTCTTTTATCGCGGTTAGTGGAGGAGAGATTCAGAGAACTCATTCTGGAGCTCAAAGTAAAGACCGCGGTCCACGCTCATATTTCGCGGCCGCAGTTGGAGAAGTGCTGCAGCGGTCGTCTTTCCGCTACAAGTGGTCCTAAGCTCAAAACCAGCTAAAAGTTGAAGACCGCGGTCCGCACTTGATTTTACGCGACCACGGTAGTCCAAGCTCTGCAACGGTCCATTTTCCGCTGTCAGCAGTACCTTCATAGTGGCATTTTTGTTCGAAAAATTTAGCTGTATATAAATACTTCTTTTTCATATTTATAGGTCATATATTGTTTAGACTATCAATTTAGCAAGGAAAAGATGGTTGCCTATTAAAAGGACCTATAAATTGTAGCTAATATATTATAACTACATGATGGAAGATACCAAATTTGGGAATGGAGATAGGGAGAAACAGATAGAATGAAATCCAAAGCAACTTATGTTGGCCTTGGCAAAGATAATTTGAAGCCAAATGTTGTGGACGTCTCTTGTTAAAGTATATTGGTGGAGATAATTATAAAAAAATTAAGCTCAAATTCTAGAGGTAAAATATCAATCTTGTTTTCACCTATATGCTCTTTTCTCTATACTATTGCTACATCTCCTCAGCAACTCCATGGAAACCCCTTAAGATGACATTAAATGTACTTATGGAAAAAAAATTAGTAGGATTAAAGGTGAATATATAATAGTATCTGACGATGTAGAAATACCAAAGTCAAGGTGAATGAAAGACGAATTAATGTAACTTTCGTATTACCATAAGGCATGGAAAATTACCTACTAATTTTATTGAGTCTTTTAATTTTATTTCATAAGGAGCTGGAAGCTAAAATGTGAATTTGAGGGTAGAACTTCCCATTACTACAGAGCACCAACAACATCAAAATTACACGATCTCACACGAACGCTTTTGCTTTGTGATTCTTTTCTAAAACTACTCTTCAAAATTCAATTCAAAAACATTTCCATATGACCTCAAAGAATACCTTTTTTTTACCTTTATGTTATATATTTTCCAACAGTTGAAACATTTTTAGGGGTAAAATAATAAGCCAAATTAGAATGTTATTAAGGAATTATATGCTCAAGGATCCAGGCTTGTCAAAAAATTGGATTTTTTTTTCTCTTCTTGTGTTTGCCACCTCCCTAAATATATGAAGTAACAGACCAAGCTATCAAAAAACTTTCTTCTTGTCTCAACAAAAAACTACTAAGTTATTCAAAATATTTTATCTCCATCATCACCTTTTTTATTTTTTTGTTCAATCACTAAGCTCATCATTACCGCTCAAGCGATTTAAGTTCTCTATGATCATTCTTGAAAGAACCAAATTACTCTCCATATTTCAAAAAGTTAGCTTTTGAAAGCCCTCTTCTATTTCATAGCTGTTTGAGTTCAAAAAATGGTACAATAAATTTATAAGTAGTACTTGTCAATAAAGTTATTATTAAAGCAGTAAGACAGAAGTGACAATCATTGTAACAAACAATATATGAAGTTTCAGTTTAAACAAACAGAGCTAAATAATAGTGGAGCAGCTGTGACTTTTTAAGTTAGAATTGAAGCAAGGTACCCAACGTACTCTTTTTATGTAATAAGTATCGTTCAATTAGGGTAAAAATGGAATAGAAGCATAAAAGTAATAGCAGATTCATCTACAAAGCTTGATCTTCTTTCCTCGCTCAAGAAAATGCGCAAGGCTATAATTCACATTAACCAGCCACACATTAAGAAATCTAGTCTTTTGAAAGAGTACAATAAAAACAAAGGAGGTTACTATAGTCTACTTTCTCAATGTTATCTATTATCGCACCTTTAACTTTTGAAACCTGAGCCTTCACCTAGCAAACTTACGAACTTCCTCTGGATGATCCACACAATATGGCATTTGCTCCTTGAGTTTATGTGACGACCCAGCCGGTCGACTTAAGAATTTATACCCTGATCCTCTATTAATTGCTTTTTCCATATTTATTTCTGCTATTTTGATTTGCCGCGATGTTCGATTTTAAGTTTTGAAGAGTTTTGGGACACTTGATCCCTAAATGAGAGCTTAAGTGTTGGAAAGTTGACCGTAGTCGGAACAGTATAAAGACGATCTCGGAATGGAAATCCGATGGTTTCGTTAGCTCCGTTGGGTGATTTCGGGCTTAGGTGCGTGTTCGGATTGTGTCTTGGAGGTCCGTAGCTAATACTACTAGAAATTCGGGCTTTAGCGACCACCAAAAGCGATCAAAGTTGGTCGCTTATTGGCCAAAAAGCGACCAAAACAAGCCTGGTCGATATTAAGCTGGTCCCTTTACCTTAGGGACCAAAGTTGGTCGCTAATTAGCGACCAACTTTGGTTTCTCAGGTAAAAGGACCAAATTTTTCGGGTAAAGAAAATAGCGACCAACTTTGGTTGCTATAATATTTTAATATTATAATTTCAAACTTTGTCTCCACCTGTAAATTACGTTTTATTTTTATTTATTATTAATCATAAAAAAGCGACCAACTTTGGTCTGTAAAGAAATTATTATTATTTAAAATTTGGAAAATTGAGACCAAAGTTGGTCGCTAACTTCAAGAATTAATTTTTTTTTTAATTATAGGCGACTAACTTTAGTCGCTATATTTCCAGAAATTATTATTTTTTTAATAGAGTAGCGACCAACATTGGTTGCTTTTTGAGAAATCTGGGTTAAATAGCAAGTTATTTCCCAGAAAATTATTTTTTTAAGGGAAAAGCGACCAACTAGCGACCAAAGTTGGTCACTTTTCTTGGTATATTTTTGGTAGAAACTGCATGTTTTGGTAGCTACAACACCTGCCAGCTTACCAAAATTCCTAAACAGGCATTTTAAGCCAACAACAACAACAACAACAATAAATAACAATAATAATAAAAAGCAACAACAACAACAATAACCAACAACAATAACAACAACACAACAACAACAACAACAACAACAATAATACAACAACAACATTATAACCAATAAAGTATAAAGTTCAATAGAACTTTATACTTTAAGCTAACAAAACTAAGTTAACTGTTACTACACAACCATTCGAAAATCGAATGTATTTCTCTAGTAGAAAGTGTATAAAAGTCAAAGATTGTTCTATACATCATTATCATCACCGTCTGATTAACTTTCATCACCAAGACGCTATCCAGAAGGGTGTATTTGTCGAGGAAGGGAAGATCGATCACGGGGAGGACGGGAGGAACGAGCACGGGGAAGGCAAGCCTCTGGCGATGACTCACAAGATCGGGGAATCAGAAAACTGCCAGAAGCTAGGAGAGATTTGATCTGCTCTTGCATGCCAATGTACTGAGCATCTCTAAGCTTTTCTCTTTCCTTGGCGGCTTCTAGCTCGGATGTGAGCTTTTCCACAGTCTCCCGCATAGAGGAGTGGCTCTCCCCATCAAGTTGCTCGGCTTGCAAGGAAGTCCCTATTCCTTGCATTCCACACTTATAGCGATGGAATTTATTATTAGGAAGCCCGTATACCTTCCCCCATTTTGGACCGCCTGCAGCCTGCGTCCACATTCTTTTAGCATCCTCGTCCGATAGTAGGACTGGCTCGCCCGACTCATTAGGTGGCTAACTACGTATGAATTGCTCCACTTCAGCTGTGAATGACCCTATAAGAAAAATTACATTGAATTAGTATTTCAAAATTTATATAAAAGTAAATCAAAATTCTTAATGAAAAGTGAAAACTTACATGTACAGTCGAGGCTCGGCCCTCGACCCACCTTTCTTGATCCGTCTCTTTCTTCTTCTTTACAATATGAGTCTCCTTGAATATCTCATCTTGGTTCATCGGACGCCCCAACTTCTTTTCTTGAAAACTAATAAATTTTAGTTAATAAACAGAATAGATATACTTTGAAAATTAAAATAAATTAAGCAATTATGTACCATTTTTCTTTTTTATCGTCCCTAGGCTGATCGCATATCCAGTGTGCAAGGATCCTCCCTTCTCATATGCCCGAGCTTTCTTCCCTTTTTCGCTCTTCTGTAAGAACTCTGCGGTAAGCCATTGCCTTTGCAAATCCTCCCATAAATTCTGAAGCAGCCATCTAGGTTTCTAGTTTAACTTTCTAGCTTTGGAGAAACAATGGGACAACCGCTTTCAAGCTTTGAGATGAAAATTTGCAGCCACATCCGCGCTATAGTGGTGTTCCCATACACACTTGCTCTGTATTTCAAAAGTTAAGTATTATATGAAAATATCATATTTAGATAGAAATATCATAAAAGCTATATTCGATATATTATACTTAGCTTTTATTAGCTAATAATTATTCAAAAGTTAAGTTCATTAACTGCTTATAATATAGTATATTAGTGCATTAGCTAATATATATATATACTATGCAATAAACAATAAGTATTAGTGCATTAGCTAATAAAAGCTAAGTATTAATGCACTTAACTTTTGAATAATTATGTATTAACGCACTAAGCTTTTATCGAATATATATAAAAGCTATATTCGATATATATAAGTTAAATTCGATATAATATTAGCTAAATTCGATATAATTTGATATATATATATATGTATATATATGCTAAGCTATATTTTATAATACATATTTAGATGGAAATATCATAAATATAAATAATTATACTGCTTAAAAGAACATTTATACCTTAAAGTTATTGAAAATTTGCTCCTTCAGCGAGAGTGGGATTCACTCCAAGTCGCATAAGGGAAATCATAAAATTTTCTGGTGGCTTTGGTGATTATCCCTGTAGTAATATTACTAGGGATGAACCTGCAATTTAATTAAAAAAATACATTAATATCTTAGTAAAACTGTACAAAACAATAAAAGTAAAAATAACAAATAACTCTTACCCATCACCCTCAGGGACTATGATCCTGCCATATTTATCATAATGCACCTCCTCGTCATCATCTGCATCACCGTCCGAAGTATGTATATTAGAGGCATGTGTGGAATATGTGTGTGTGTGTGTGTGGGGGG
>MU771534.1:12466-33309 GCA_026770625.1 Nicotiana glauca | reverse complement strand
ATCCCGGTTGATATTTTACCACGTATTTGATAAAGACTTGTTGTTTTTCACCATAATTTGGGCTTATTGCCATACTTGGGCTTCGTGCCAATTATTTGAAATCCTTTTTGAATTTCCATCACTATTTTTCCTCACTAATTGAAATATTATTTGAACTCAGTCCAATTGAATTATAATATTTCATGAACTCAGCTATATTTATACTCAACTTGAGATCTAAATGATATTTATAATGTTGTTTGAGCTGAGCACCATTGTTTTACTGATTCCCAAGGGGCTTATGATTATTTTTCTGGACTGATTGAGGTTGGGGGCCATATGTGAGGATATGTTGAGTGATGTGAGGAGGCTTCCAGGCCTCGAGTGTTTTGTGAGGAGGCTTTCAGGCCTCGAGTGTGATGTGTGAAGGTTTTAAGGCCTTATGATATAGCGTTTGGGCTGTAGGAGCCCCTCCGGAGTCTGTACACACCCCTAGTGAGCGCAGGGTACCCAGGTGAGTTGGGAGTGGGCCCGAGAGGCCGATGTTGTGTTTTGTGAGTTGGGAGTGAGCCCGAGAGGCTGATGTTGTGTGTTGGTGATTTGGGAGTGAGCCCGTGGGGTTGATGCTATACTGAGAGAGTTTGATATTGAGCCCGAGGGGCAAGTTACTGATTTTTCCTTACTTGTTGAATTTATTTGTCTTCACTGCTTTAAAAGAGATTTATCTGATACTCCATGGTTTATGGTATAATTGATTTTACTGATTGAGATAACGTTAATTATGCCTTTATAAGATTTCATGCTTTCAGTCGTTATTTATTTTTATTACTCACTGAGTTGGAGTACTCACTTTACTCCCTGGACCTCGCGTGCATTTGCAGGTATTGTTCACCCGGTAGCGGGTTATTAGCTGATTGGAGGTACTATTATTGTAGCTGAGCAAGGTGACCGCCAGCGTTCGCGGCACCAGACTTTGTCTTTGAAATTCCAGAAATTATTATTGTATATTATTCGCCGTGTAGTTGTGTTCAGGTTTTCTTTAGATGCTCGTAACTTGTGACACCCCGATTTCGGGCTGAGTTGGGGATGGTTTCCTGTTATATCATTTCCTTCCGCACTTATGTTAATGTTATCTATTGTTTTTGACTTATTCTTGCTAAGAAATGGTGAAAATAAGTATTGTATATCTGTTGGCTGGCCTTGTCTTCACAAGAGGCGCCATCACGACCGGGTTCGGGAATTGGGTCGTGACAATTACTCTCAAAATAATAAGAACAAAAATAAGCAGTTTCCTTTGCAAGATAAGCTTCTTATATAGATCCTTCAATCTTATTCATTTGCTTAGCAAATTGTTTGCATTTTCCAATTGTCCTACATAATTTCAGGTTAGCCAAGAACATTCGTTTAAAACAGAAAATTACATCAAACTTATAGTATTACCTCTCAAAGGGATACATCCATCTACATTGAACAGGCCTTCCAAGTCGTGCCTCGTATACAAGGTGGATTGGAAGGTGTTCCATCACATCAAAAAACCTCCATGGAAATATATTTTCCATTGTAGTAGAAGTTACACGAATGTTTTGATCCATCCGGAGTAGGTTTTCTTCCCTTAATGTGGAAGAACACAAGTCTTTGAAAAACAAACTAATTGTCACGACCCAATTTCCAAACCCGGTCGTGATGGCGCCTCTCGTGAAGACAAGTCCAACCAACTAACCCAAGTCGTCTCCTAAACAATTATTAAACATAAATGAATGGAAAATACAACTTAATGGAATTAAAAACCGTTAGTTACAACCCGACACAACCCGACCGGGGTGTCACAAGTCATGAGCATCTAGAAGGATTTTTTTAATACAACTACAAAGTTTGTAATGCATAGAATAAAATCTGGGAATCAAGAGGAAGAAACTCGGTGCCGCGAATGCTGGCGGTCACCTTGCTCAGCTACCATGGTAATACCTTCAATCAGCTAATAACCCGCTACCGGGTGAACAATACCTGAAACTGCATGCGAGGTGCAAGGAGTAAAGTGAGTACTCCAACTCAGTGAGTAATAAAAGTAAATAATAGCTGAGCAGCAAGAAATCACGTAAGGCACTCCATCTTGCTGTATAGAACAGTGCAACCCTTTGAGAAAACAGTAAAACCGTGAAAATCCTTTAGAAAATATATGGGCTCAGTTAAAACCTCTTTTGAAAATATCCTTTCCAACAATTAAGCAAATGAATGTGTAATCAGATAGTGCAAGTCAGCACATAAGTCAGCCCCTCGGGCACAACACTCCGCTAATAATTCATACCAGGGCATCTGGTAAACAATGCAAAAGGTAGCATGGATGTCAATGATATGAGAGTGCTGAATGTCATGGCACGTATTACAAACAGGAACCAATGCATGAATGCAATGCAATGCATGTGACCGTTGCGACGTGCAGGCCGATCCATTTGGGTACACGTGCTCACTGTGGGGGTTAAGATTCCGGAGGGGCTCCTACAGCCCAAGCGCAATATCAATATCACACCGCTGCGGCGTGCAGCCCGAGCCATCCATATATCCAGAATTCACTATAACACTGCTGCGGCGCGCAGCCCGATCCATGCCCAGTCCAGAAATGCACATAAGCTCCTTGGGCAATGATAAAATAACAGTTCTTAGCTTAAAACGTCGGTAAAATATCATTTAAGTTTTCAAATCATGAAAAATAGCTGATTTGCAAAATAGTATTAAAACCCTGGACCGAGATCAAATAACATGCAAAGTAATGCAAAATCAGTGATATCAATCCCTGAAGGATTCAAATAATCGGCACGAAGCCCAAAACATGGCAATCAGCCCAAATCATGATGATAACAAGTAGTTTCAATCAAATACGTAGTAATTTCATCAATCGGGACTGACCAAGTCACAATCCCCAACGGTGCTCTACCCCATGCTCGTTATCCGGCATGCAAGTCACCTCAATACAACACTATGATGTGCAAATCTGGGGTTTCAAACCCTCAGGATATCATTTACAAGTATTACTCACCTCGAACCGGTGAAATCTCTAGCTCGCGATGCCTTTGCCCCTCAAACTATCCTCCACGTGCGTCGTATCTAACCAAAATCAGAGCGAATACATCACAATATGCTAAGGAAACAATACCCAACCGAAAACAATTGAAAAATATATCAAGAACCTCGAAATTAGCAAAACCCGAGCCCCGGGCCCACTTCTCGAAAATTTACAAAATTCACATCACCGGATTCCTCGTCTCGCCACGAGTCCTTACATATCAAATTTACCAAAATCGGAGTCCATTTGACCCATCAAATTCCATTTTTAAATTATAAATTTTCAAGCCCTAGCTTTACCCCCTTTTGATGAATTTCAACCCATTCTCATGTTAAATTTATCATAATTTCATGTATTTAGGCCAAGGGACTTACCTCCAATCATGCCTAGTCGAAATCCCCCTTCAAATCCGTCCAATAGCTCTCAAGCTTGCTTAAAAATGGTGGAAATAACATAAGCCTCGCGGAACAAAATGTGTACAAAACCCTCCTGGCTTTAATGGTTCCCGCTTCTGCGGTCCCCATGCCCGCTTCCGCATGACCGCTTCTGCGGTTTTTGTCCGTTTACACGGAAATTTCATTAAATCACCAGGGCCGCTTCTGCGAAATATCACCTCCATGCCCAAACCGCTTCTGCGAGTTCGTGTCCGCTTCTGCGGACTCGCTTAGGAAAAAAGACTTTTGCTTCTGTGGAACTTCCCAACTCAGCCTTAAACCACTTATGCGACCAATCCCTCACTTCTGCGGAACCACTTCCGCGGTTCATTTTTGCAGAAGCGAGCATACCAGATACCGGCAAACATCTGCCACTCTCTCAACTTGAATTTCATCCCGTTAGCCATCCGAAATCACCCCGAGGCCCCCGAGACCTCAACCAAAAACACCAACATGATCCAATACCCTATTCAAACTTGTTCCAATCTTAAAAACACATCCAACAACACCAAAATCCTCATTTTTCATCAATTTCAAGCCTAAGTTTCCTCAGATACTTCCGAAACTCACATTTGATCAAAAACCCAACCAAATCACCTCCGAATCATCTGGAATTTTGCACACATATCCAAAATCACCTAACGAAGCTACTGCAACTCTCAGAATTCCATTCCGACCCTCGGATCAAAATCTCACCTATCAACCGGATTTCGCCAAAATACTAACTTTGCTAATTCAAGCCTAATTCTACACCGGACCTCCAAAATCACTTCCGACCATGCTCCTAAGTCACAAATCATCCCCTGAAGCTAACCGAATCACCGGAAATTACATCCGAACCTTCTAACTCATAAGTCAACATCCGGTTGACTTTTCCAACTTAAGCCTTCCTTAAAGAGACTAAGTGTCTCATTTCTTATAAAAACCAGTCCAAATCAACTCTAACACACCACATACCGATAAAGAAACATGAAGAATCATAAAATGAGGGAAATGAAATAGTGACACATGAGACAACAGGTCAGGACGTCACACTAATATCTATGATGGGTTTCCAGATTCGTTCAGGCAAACCAGAAAATGCAATAAGCACTAAGGTCTCCATTAAAACATGATAGTCATGACTTTTCAAATGGCTCAACTTCCCTACCTCCATATTAACTTTTTTCCCAAAATTCAACGCATAACTCTCAGGCATCTTCAATTTCGTTACCCAATCACAAATTTGCCGTTTTTCCTCCAAAGTGAATGTGTAACTTGCTTTGGACTTGAACACCTTACCATTGTTTGTTGTCTGCAAGTATAATTTAGGCCACCTGCAATATTCTTGTAAGTCCATTCTAGCCTTCAGGTTATCCTTTGTCTTACCTTTAACATCCATTAATGTGTTGAAAAAATTGTCAAAATAGTTCTTCTCAATATGCATGACATCAAGGTTGTGATGGAGAAGATTATCCTTCCAATAAGGCAACTCCCAAAATATACTCTGTTTCATCCAATTATGAGTAACACCGTATCCGGGGAATCTATAAGGTGGAGCTTCAGTAACTTTACTGAAGTTCTGGACCCTCTTCCAAATTTCCTCACCTGAAAGTATCGGAGGTGGAAAATCATATTCCATTTTATTATTTTTGAATGCATTTTTCATCCTTCTAAACTCATGATCAGCAGGCAAGAATTGATGATGACAATCAAACCATGATTGCTTTCGACCATATTTCAAAGTGAACGCTTTACTATTTTCCATGCAGTAAGGAAAAGCTAGCTTCCCAGCAGTCATCCACCCAGACAACATTCCATACACAGGAAAATTGTTAATTGTCCACGTTAAATTAGCACGCAAAATGAAATTCTGCTTGGTTGATATGTCATATGTTTCAACACCATCGTACCACAATTGTTTTAGCTCATCAATCAAAGGTTATAAATATTCGTCAATCAAACCTTTCGAATTACGTGGACTGGGATAATACAATTTAAGAATATATATGGACTAGTCATGCACAACTCGGGTGGTAGATTATAAGGTGTAAGAAAGACAGGCCAACATGAATATGGTATCGCAGATACAGAAAAAGGCGTGAAGCCATCCGCACACAGACCTAATTGAATGTTCCTTGGTTCACTAGCAAAACCTGGATATGTCCTATCAAAGTGCTTCCAAGCTTCTCCATCTGAAGAATGACACATAACACCAGGTGGTTTTCTATTTTCAAAGTGCCATCTCATATGAGGAGAAGAACTCATCGATGCATATAACCTCTTTAACCTAGGTATAAGAGCGAAATAATGCATCGACTTGATAGTGCCCATATTCCCACAGGAAAGCCTCTTGAAATGAGGCTTTTCGCAAAATTTACAACTGTCCAAAGCTGCATCATCTTTATAATATAACATGCAACCATCTTCACAACAATCAATTCTCATTGACGAAAGCCCTAACTTAGAAACTAATCTCTTTGCCTCGTAAAAATTACCACGTAATTCGATATCAGGTCAACTAGTTCACGCATAAGGTCAATAAAAGAGTCCATGGCTCCTTGAGAAATATTCAAATCAGATTTCATACTTAGTAATCTAACTACAACAGATAACTCAGAGTTCAGACTTACATTACATAGTGGACGACTAGCTTCCTCTAATTGTTTATAAAAGCTTTTTTGCGTCATCATTAGGAGTTTGTTCAACAATTTCATTGGGCTCACCCCCTAAGTGCATCCCAAAAGCATCCGCAACCATATCATGAATTCTAGAATCACGATTTGTATTCTCCACAGACCTACTACTTTCACCCACAACCATGTTATGAAATATGCCATGTCTACCATCGATCTCTCCATGATTAGTCCACACAAAGTAATTTTGTATAAATCCCCTTTGATGTGCCGGAGAATTTTGGCACATTTAAATACTAATTGCTTAGATTTTAGCTTGTTTTAATGCAATTATAACATAAGGAAGGGGAACTCAAGAATATGGAAATGGAAGAAAAAAGACAAGAAAAGTGCAAAATGTTGCACAAATCCTGATCTGCGATTCACTATGCGATCGTAGATCAGACATGCGAGCCGCATAATGGACAAAAGAATTGCAGACTGAAGCAGAGACCTGAGCCTAATTTCAAGTTAAGAATGCGGTTCAAGATGCAACCGTATAATCAAAATGCGGTCCGCATAGTGATCGCATAACCAAACATGAATACTACTGAAGGTCAAAGATGCGAGACAAAATGCGGCAACATAACTCAAATGCAGACCGCATAATAGTAATGCGATGAAGACCTGTAAACTAGGGTTTTAATCTGCGGTCTGGGTGTTCAAAATACGGACCGCATACTTGTTCTGCGACAAGAATGCGGTCGCATATCGGACCTGAAAGGGAAATTTTGTCCATTTTCTTTCTCGATTTTTGTCCCACTATAAATAGTTTTATGAAGCCTTTGTGGGATCATCTTGCCTAGTATTTACACTACATTCCAAGACATAAATATTCTCTTTCTTTGGAAGCTTTTGGTTGAATATTCCCTACTTTGTAATCATTCATGTCATTAAATATTAGTTGGTCCTTGTATTTTAGCATGTGTAGCTAACTTTAAATACTAAGGTTGTGGACCCTAAATGGGTGTTATGTTAATGGGTGTTTAACATTGAATATATATATAATGGTTGGTTGATATTTATTTGCTTCTCATTCTTTATTTATTGTTGGTGGTTGCAAACATTAACAAAAGCCATTAAATTCTTGCTTTGCTTGGGAAAGTGGGTTAGAATATGGTAGAAGTAGATATCAATGACTCAAGACATTAAACCTTGTTTAATAAAATCTCTTAGGAATAAGTGGGTTTTAGTTGGCATACATTGATGATTCTTCATTGCAACTCTTTTACATTTGGAAAAATTATAAAGAGGAAATACTACTCAATTGTTTGGAAATATTGGGTAGTATATTAGGCATCATTTGCATATCAAAAGAACCTTCCATTAGAAATATATCATATTAACACCTGTAAACATTACACTTCATTAAAGGGGACACAACCTTGGTTGCTTAATCAAATTGATCACTCGTTAAACATTTCAATTAGTCATTACTTCAAATCAAGCTCCTTACATACTCTTGTTACTACAAACAACTATCTTGTTACTACTAACCGAATAGAGATAAGACTTTAGTTGAGCAACATACTGAACAAGTAACCTTTTCACACCTATTCCCTGTGAGATTCGACCCCAACCTTGTTGTGTTATTATATTTGACACCGATTGCCTTACACTCTTAATTAAAGTGTAATTTGAGCGTATCAAATTTTGGCACCATTGTCGGGGAATACGGTTTTGAAATTACTAACTAGTGTGTGCTTTACTGTACGTCTGATTCTATTCCGTCACACTTTGCTTGTTTTGCTTGGTGTTGATAGGAAAACATTTCTGAATCTGGTGATGACGTAGAGGTAGATCTGGGAGAGAATCATTTTATAGATATCGAAGAGTACATTGAGGATACAAATGCTATTATACCTCCGGTTGTTGGTGCTGCAACATTCAAAGTTGAACACGGTTTAATCCTTATGCTCAAAGCTGAGGGGTTCTTCAAATTCCACCGATGATGATCCAACACAGCACCTTAGAAACCTTTTGTGTGTGTGTGCAATGCACAAGTAGAATCATGTCTCTGATGATGCCTTGAGGTTGAGATGCTTCAAGTATTCTCTTGCTGGGGATGCAAGGAGATGGCTCCAGAATCTACCACCAAACTCTATTCATTCTTGGCCCGAACTTGTCCGGGCATTCCTATCTAAGTGGTTCCCGCAAAGTAAAAAGTCTAAGATGCGGGATAAAATCTTCTTCTTCAATCAAACACAGGGAGAACAGTTGCATGAGGCATGGGACCGTTTCAAATTATATTTGGTGAGGTCTCCAAACCATGGTTTCCCGGATTCTATGCTATTGAAAAAATTCTATATGGGTTTAGATCCTATGAACCAAGCTATAGCCAAAAATGCAGCTGACGGATCCTTCATGGATAAATCATTCGCAAGGGTGAAACAAATCCTTGACAAAATGGCACAACACGATCAAGCATGGCATTCCGAGGACACCTCATGTGGGGTTGCATATGGTTCTCCTTCCTTGGCCAACTTGATCAAGGAGAATCAAGAGAGGGACCAAATAATTGCAGGGTTGGATACGAATGTAAATGTGTTGACAACAATGTTCATGGAAAATCAAACCAAAAAGGTGAATGTAGTCGAGGATGTGCAACCCATATCCAATGAAGAGTTTGAAGAAGCCAACTACATCAACAACCCTCAAGGAGGGTATCAAAGACAACATTATCAGGGTCAAGGGCAACAAAGTCAATGGAGGCCAAACCCGCAAGGGCAAGGAAACCAACAATGGAGACATGACCAAGGTGGCTCAAACCAAGGGAATTGGAACAACAATAATAACTTTTCTAACCGGAGTTCAAACCCCTATGTTCCTCCAAAGGGTCAATATTCGAACCAAGGGTCTTCTAGTGAATCGAAGTTAGAAGCTATGCTTGAGCGGGTGTTGAAAAATCAAGAAACATCCGATGCTTCCATGAGGAAAATGACCGAGGTTGTAGGATCTCATACCGCCTCCATCCAAAAATTGGAGATGCAAATGAGAGACCTCTCCAAAGAGCAAAATCCAAAGCAAAAAGGAACACTTCCTAGTGAAACGGTTGCAAATCCAAGAGGTAGTGGGAGTGTTCCAACTTCTCACATGATGGCGATCGCTACTAGGAGTGGGAAAGTGCTAAACGAAGAGGGTGAATGAATGGTTGGAGAAGAAGAGTCCGAACAAAGTGTTGAGGTTGAAGAGCTAAATGTTGTCGAGGTTGAAAAGATTCCGGAAGAAGTGAAAGTGCAAAAAGAAAACCGGAAAGAGGTGAAGGAAGAAGTGAAAGAGACACCAAAAGCTCTTCCACCTATTCCTAGAACTCCTCCCCCATTTCCTGAAAGGCTTGCACGAAAGATTGATGATAGCAAACTTGAAAAATTCTACGACATCCTCAAGCAACTAACGGTGAATATTCCTTTTGTGGAAGCATTTCAAGAGATGCCGGGGTTTGCTAAATATTTAAAAGATTTGATCACCAAGAAGAAGACCAAAAAGCATGAGGTTGTAAACATGACTCACCGGGTTAGCTCTATTATTGCCACAACTACGATCCAAAAGAAAGAAGACCCGGGAGCTTTTACTATTCCGTGTACTATCGGGGAGCGTAAATTTGCAAGAGCCCTTTATGACAATGGGGCTAGCATCAACTTGATGCCACTTTCCATTTATAAGCAAGCGGGTTTAGGCATGCCAAGGCCAACAAGCATGAGATTACAAATGGCCGATCGTTCCATCAAGCGACCGGTGGGGATTGTTGATGATGTGATTGTGAAAGTTGGAAAATTCCATTTGCCCGCCGACTTCGTGATTCTTGATTGTGCGGTTGATAGATAAATCCCTATCATTTTGGGGAGACCAGTCCTAGCCACGGGAAGAGCACTCATGGATTCGGAGCGGAACGGAATTAAATTCCGGGTGAACGACGAAGAAGTCACATTTCAAGAAAGCAAGGGTATGAAGTTTCCTCAGGAGTATGAGATTATTTCGGTGATAGATGTGGTTGATAAGGTAGAAAATGCCATCGAATTGAAAATGGAAGAGCAATGCCTTGGTGAGGTATTGGCGGCTATCTTGGTAAACTTTGATGGTGAGGACATGGATGGATACATGGAGTCGGTAAATGCATTGGAGGGTCTTGGATCCTACACGTATACTCCGACAAAGCTTTCTCTTGACTTGGAGAATAGGGCCACACCTCCTTCCAAGCCATCAATCATTGAGCCACCGCAACTAGAGCTCAAGACTCTCCCGCCCCACTTAACGTATAAATTTCTTGGCTCTAATGATACTTTACCGGTAATCATTTCATCTTTGTTAAATGATGTGCAGGTAAACCAATTGTTGGAGGTCTTGAAAAACACAAGCAAGCCATTGGATGGACTATTGCGGACATCCGTGGGATCCCCGCGGGAATTTGTAAACATAATCCAATTGGAGAGCGAGACAAAGCCAAGTATGGAACATCAAAGGCGGTTGAACCCGTTAATGAAAGAGGTCGTAAAGAAGGAGATTATCAAGTGGTTGGATTCCGGGGTAGTTTACCCTATTGCGGATAGTTCGTGGGTGAGCCCAGTACAATGTGTGCCAAAAAAAGGTGGCATGACCGTGATCGAGAATGAGAAGAATGAGCTCATCCCAACATGAACCGTGACCGAATGGCGAGTTTGTATGGACTATCGGAAGCTTAACAGTGCAACTTGCAAAGACCACTTCCCTATGCCTTTTATTGATCAAATGCTTGATCGGCTAGTGGGGAGGTCATTCTATTGTTTCCTCGATGGGTATTCCGGCTACAATCAAATCAACATCGCTTTGGAAGACCAAGATAAAACTACTTGCACTTGCCCGTATGGCACATTTGATTTTAGTCGGATGCCATTTGGTTTGTGCAATGCTCCGGCTACCTTCCAAAGGTGTATGATGTCCATATTCTCCGATATGGTTGAGGATTTTCTTGAATTGTTCATGGACGATTTCTCTGTGGTTGGTGATTCATTCGAGCACTATCTTAACAACCTTAGACGAGTGCTCAAGAGATGCGAAGAAACAAATCTTGTGATAAATTGGGAGAAGTGTCACTTCATGGTTGACGAAGGCATTGTGCTTGGGCACAAAATTTCAAAGCATGGTATTGAAGTCGACCGGGCAAAGATTGAGATTATTTCAAAGCTTCCTCCACCGAATTCGGTGAAAGGTGTTAGGAGTTTTCTAGGGCATTCTTGGTTTTACACGCGCTTCATCAAAGACTTCTCCAAGATTGCTAACCCCATGTGCAAACTCCTCGAAAAGGATGCCAAGTTTGTGTTTGACGAGAATTGTCTTAAAGCTTTTGAGGAGTTAAAGCAATTGCTCATCACGGCACCCATCATTGTCATGGTCGATTGGTCACTTCCCTTCGAGCTCATGTGTGACTCCAGTGGTGTAGCCATTGGAGCAATGCTTGGCCAACGTCACAACAAAGTTCTCCACTCGGTGTACTATGCAAGTAAAACTCTCAATGGGGCACAAATGAATTACACGGTAACTGAGCACGAGCTTCTTGCTATTGTGTATGCTTTTGAAAAATTCCAGGCCTATTTGTTGGGGTCCAAGTTGGTGGTATACATGGATCATGAGTCTCTTCGATATCTCATGGCAAAGAAGGATGCAAAACCTCGATTGATTCGATGGGTCTTGTTGTTGCAAGAATCTGACTTTGAGGTCAAGGAACGAAAAATCAAGTGGCGGATCATTTGTCAAGGCTTGAAAAGGCAGGGAGACCATAGGGAGATCTTGAAATCAATGATGCATTCCCGGATGAGCACATATTGGCATTATCTAGCACTTTTTCTCCTTGGTATGCCGATATTGCTAACTACTTGGTTAGTAACCTTATTCTGGACGGATTGGAATCGTATCAAAGAAAGAAATTTTTGAGAGACTGCCGGCAATACTATTGGGAGGAACCATACTTGTTCCGTGCGTGTGCTGACAATATTATCAGAAGGTGTGTTCCCGAAGAAGAGGTTATGTTGATTCTCAAGGCATGCCATGATTCACCTGTTGGGGGTCATCATGGAGGAAATCGAACGACAGCTAAAGTTCTTGAATGTGGATATTATTGACCTTCCATATACCATGATGCTAATCAGATTGTCAAAGCTTGCGATCAATGTCAATGACAAGGTTCAATCTCCAAGAGGCATGAAATGCCAATGCACTTTGTGATGGATATAGAGATCTTTGACGTAAGGGGGATCGACTTCATGGGTCCCTTTGTAAGTTCTTGTGGAATGAAATACATCTTGGTAGCTGTGGACTACGTGTCCAAATGGGTTGAAGTAGTTGCCTGACCAAACAATGAGGCGATGAGTGTGACCGCTTTCTTGAAGAAAAGCATATTCACGCGGTTTGGCACCCCTAGAGACATTCTTAGTGACGGTGGATCTCATTTCTGTAACAAGGCTTTTGGGGGGCTACTTGAGAAGTATGGAGTAAAGCACAAGGTAGCCACACCCTATCATCCGCAGTCAAGTGGTCAAGTTGAGGTTTCCAACCTGGAGATCAAGACCATCTTAGCAAAAACTATGAACGCAAATAGGACCGATTGGTCAAGGAAGCTAGATGATGCATTGTGGGCATACCGCACGGCCTACAAAACTCCTATTGGTACTTCTCCTTATCGGCTAGTCTTTGGTAAAGCATGTCATCTACACGTGGAGTTGGAGCACAAAGCTATGTGGGCATTGAAAAGACTGAACTTAGACTGGGTTGAGGCTGCAAGTTTGAGGTTGACGCAACTCAATGAAATGGAGGAATTCTGATTCCATGCTTATGAAAGTGCAGCTGTGTACAATGAACGGATGAAGTTTGTCCATGACAAGAAGATGTTAAAAAGAGAGTTTAAGGTGGGTGATTTGGTCTTGCTCTTTAATTCGAGGCTAAAATTGTTTTCGGGCAAGCTTAAATCAAAATGGTCCGGTCCATTCAAGGTGGTGACTGTCTCTCCTTGTGGAGCGGTGGAATTAGAGTCGACAGATGGGTCCCGGACATTCAAGGTAAATGGCCAACGCATCAAGCATTATTTGGGCACTGATGGTGAAAAACATTTGGTGGAGCAGCTGGCACTCAAAGATGGTCCATGCCCAACCATTGAGTGAAATAAAAAGAACATCAATTCCGTCGTGCCGCGACGTTAAATCAAGCGCTTCATGGGAGGCAACCCATGTGTGGTAACACCCTTTTGTTCCTTGAATTTTTCAATTTTTGGTAGATAGATTTATTTGAGCAGTTCAAAGTGTGTGTTAGAGTGCAGGGGTTTCAAAAGATCTCAACACTTGGTGAGGACGCATAAAATTCAAAGAAAAGGCACAAGGTGAATTCTGCGGTAGGAATGCGGTCGCATTGTTGTTATGCGGACCGCATTTTGATCGCAAACATAGGCAGAAAGTTTGTCCAAAATTGGAGTTCAATATGCGGTGGAACGGTGCACTCTGCGGTCCGCATTGTGCACCACAGACCCTTCCTTCTCAGCTTGCTCTTTAAAATCACTGCATAACACATATGCAGTCGCATAGTGTGTTTTGCGGTGAAGTGTCCACTGCAGACTTGCCAGGTATGCTTCGCACTCATCTCTCACTCATTTAACAAAAACAAAATTAAAACAAAAAGAGAAAAAGGCAAAAAAGAAAAACAAACCAAAAAGAAAAAGACAAAAGAGGAACTTGATTGAGCCCCGGACTGAGACGGATCAAAATCACCCAAGGACTTTATTTGTTACCCTTGTACCCTCTTCTGGTATGCAACCTGTTTCCTCCCTCACTGTGTTTTTAATTTCTTTGTAGTTTCATATGTCGTTTTTGTTTAATCCTGTACAAATGCTTAGCTTAGTACTTTGTGTAGTTGTTTCTTGCTGGTGTAGTTGCTTCTGGGCTAAAAATGATGTGGGGTAAGGGGTAGAACAAAAATAGGGCCGCCATTGTTGAATACTAGGGTGAGTTGTTGAAGACGATGACTTCTGCGGTCTGCATTTATGAAATACGGTCCGCATTTTAGTCACAGAATAAGCCCTAGGTCCTCTGAGGACGATGAAGAAATGTGGTCGATATGCGGTCGCATAGTTAAAATACGGTCCGCATATTGACCGCACAATTGAAACCCTTATTGCCTGTTGAAGAGGGTGAAATGCGGTGGATATGCGATCGCAGAACTCAAATGCCGTCCGCATAGCCACCGCAGAGTTAAACTGAACTCCCAGTGAATGAGCCTTGCATTCTGCGGCTATTCTGCGATCGCATTCTCTACTTTGTTGTGAGTTATGCGATCGCATTTAGAGATGCATGTTTTGGGCACATCCAGTCTGCGATGGTTATGCAGTCCGCTTAGTGGTTATGCGACCGCATAACCCACCGCAGATTGAACCTACTTTGTGGCCATCAGTTCTGCGATGACTCTTCGGTCTGCATTGTGGTTTTGCGAACGCAGAGTACGCCGCATTTTTAACTTCTTCTTTAAATTTCTTCTGTGTTTATTTCACTGTGATCTATTGGCACTCACATTTCACCCTTGTGCAGATATGGCTCCCAGACAAAAGCATACCCTACCAAAGCCCTCCTCCAAACTAAAGTCGAAGTGACAAAGGACATAATCTGTAGAACCACGGCCCTCCTAGTCTGATGAGGAGGTGCTCCTACCCGGGGTTGATTTGGTAGCAAAAGCAAGGAGGAAGCATGGGGATGATGTCCATCTCCGCTGGGGAATAGAGGGGTCCCGGGAAAAGTACAAAGAAGGGCTTCTCAAACGAAAACTTCTGCCCGAGAAGCAATTGAGCCTGAACGGGTTAAAGGACAAGTACCCCCATATATTGGAGAACATCAAGACGAGAAAATGGGAGTCCTTCACTGAGCCACTGGGTGAATACAACGAATCCATTGTTCGGGAATTTTATGCATCATATGGGGCCTCTAGGACCAAGCACCAAAACCGAAATAGAGACTTCACTGGTGAAGTGCTTGTCTGAGGGAAAACAGTCTTCTGCCATGACACTACCATAAACGATGTATATGTCCCAGTCTGGAGTCCTGGCACCGCAGAATATGATGAGCAGTTTGCGAACCGGGAAAGTGCACGAGGGTGGATTGCCTCTATAATTGCAAAGGGAACCCCTGCCTGGATCAACCCTGGCCAGAATATCTACAAGGAAAGTCTGTCAAGAGAGGGTCATTTCTGGCTTGCCTTCCTCACTTCTAGATTGATACCAACTCAAAACGAAACAGAGATTGCCATTGAGAAGGCACTCCTCATTACATGCATCATGAATGGTATTAAGATAGATGTAGGGGCAGTGATATTTCAGGAGATAGGGATCAGGGACACACAAAAATCTACCTCACTTCCATTCCCTTACTTGATCACAACACTATGCAAGGCTGCGGGAGTCCCGGTTGATGAACGCCACGACAGAAAAGGAAAGGAGACATGGGTCATTGATATCACTCGCCTTGGTAATGCTGCTATCCCACGAGTGGTCCCAAGTCAGGCACAAACTACTTCAAAGCCATCAGATTCCCAGCCTACTGAGGTCCCTTCAGCTACTGACGCACCATTTTCCACTCCCCAGCCTGCTTCTCAAGCCACTACTCCCCAGCCTGCTACGGCCATTCCTGCTGTCTCCAAGCTTCGTCTATTGGATCATCATGCCAATACGAAAGTTGACCAACTTCTGAAGACATTGCCAAGTCTTATAAAGCAAGCCCTGACCCCCATGCAAGCTTCAGTGGCATCCATTCAGCAGCAGCAGTCAGACTATGCGGAGCGTTTGCAGCAACTTGAGTTGCGGGTGGAGAAGATAGAGCGGGGTGAAGTGAGTGGGTTACCTGAACTCAAGAAGGAAGTTGCTGCTATGAAGGTTGAATTCCAAAAAATGCAGAATTTGGTATTAGATCTATTATCCCTCCTCCCCACAGATGATGATCAGTGTATAGGTCCAACGCCTCCAGATTTGGGTCTTGACTTCTCGACATTGATGACTGAGCCTGTCCTTCCTACCCCCGGAGCTTCCCAATCTAAAGCTCCTCCAGCTCCTATTGTGATCCCTTCTGAGGAGGACTCCGGAGGTTCTGATAAATTGAAAGATGAGGAGAATGAGGAGGATGAGGAGAGTTCGGGGTATTCGAGTGATGAAGTCCCTCAAGATAAGGGAAAGCAGATTGTAGATGCCTCAGTTGAGGATGCTACTCTTGAGGAGGCTGTCGGTGACAAAGCGGAGCGAGCAGATATCCAACAGGCGATCCAGAGGTCTTTAGTAGACCAGGCCATTCTTGCAGTCCCTGTGGCCACCCCATCATCAGTGGGTGAGTCTAGCAGTTCACAGGCTCCAGCACCTGCACCATCTCCAGCTCCAGCTCCAGCTCCAGCTCCAGCTCCAGCTCCGACTCCTACTCTTGACCAGCCTGAGTGCATCACTTCTTAGACCGAGCTTTTGTCAGTCCCAGTCTCCACATCTGAGGGTGACCCCTCCAGCATTCAACCGGCTACTGACTCCCATAACATTTAGTGTGCTGCAGGGAGCTTCACCTCAAACTCATCTCTTAATTTTTATGCATCGGGGACAATGCATGCTTTAAGTTGGGGGTGGAAGGTAGCATTATAGATATTTTTGTGTAGATTTTCTTGTGTGATATTGGAAGTTAGAATTGGAATCTTTGTATATATGCATATTAGTAGTTTAACCATCAAACTCATGTACTTATGCGTATATTGTGTTCTGTATATATTGGTATGACTTCGGAACATGAGTTGTGTTTTTAATTATGATGTTAATATTAGTGTTTACTTTGTGTTCATAATAGTGTTGTGTATAATAGTGTTGTGTTCATAATGGTGTTGTTAACGTTATTATTCATCGTTATCCTTATATAAGAAAAACAACAAAAACAAGTAGATAGTGATTAGGAATCAATCCCCTTTGGTTTTTCTTTTCCCGGTTCTTTTCCAAGGGTGTAATAGTAGAACCAGGATCGTAGGATGAGTCATTTTGACCGGTTTGGTGTAATTGCCTAGTATCAAGCATGTGCGTCTGTACATATCATATACCCTTCCTCACATATAAAAAAAAAATATATATATATATATATACACATATATATATATATATATACACACACATATATATACACACACACACACACACATATATATATGTATATATATATATGATTGGCAACATATAATATATATATATATATATATGATTGGAAACTTTCTTAAGGGAATTAGTCTTTGTGATCAACTTTGTGAACTTGAGGCTCGCTCTGTGACTCTATGGCGACCTAGAGTTATACGTGTGTCTATGATGAAAGCCTTGAGTTGCCAAGTGTTGACTCGGATGCGTCAAATTATGTGAATGAAGCAGTTCATGTGCCATGTGTGTTAGTGTTTGTTCAAATAAATCTTGTGTTTACTTTTATGATCTAGAACTTGCCCGATTGGTTTTTCAATGCTAATGATAGTATGTTTGGTTGGAGAAATGATTTTAGGCATTCTTTGTTTTTACTTGCAAAACCTCTTTAGCCTCTCAAGCCTACCTTTGCATAAATAATACCACTAGTACCCAATTTGAGCCTTTAAACCTTTTCTTTGGCCAACTCATTACAAACCTTTCCCCTTTTGAAAAATAATTCCACCTCTTGAACCCGTCCCTCTTTGAACATTGAGAATGAAGCTAAAAGCCTAAGTTGGGGGTGGGGTCGAAGTGGAGATGGGTAAGGTTGTAAGTTGAGTTTAGGACCACATGCCTCAAAAGTGTTTGTTTAAATTATTCAAACTCCAAGAAAAAATAAGGGAGAGAAAGATATGTGTATAAAAAAAAGAGAGAAAATATGTGTATGTATATAAAGTATGGATTCTTGAATAAAAATTAGAAGAGGTATGTAAGATGGTTCTATATTGGAAACTAGATGAAAATAAGGCTATGGGGGTTTGAAAAGAAGCAAAGTGCAAAAGAATGGAAAAGTATGAGTAGTGTTCAAGGAGGTTTAAGTCACTTGTACCCAAATGTTTATCCAACCCTTCCCTAAACCTACATTAAAAGCTAAAAAAAGTCCTTATGAGACCTCCAACCGAGCATACTTGAATAAGCGGTGAATTAAAATAAGGGCAAGCTTATGGTATGAAACGTTGTAACACTTGAAGTTCTTTCTAAGAGTGAGTGTGTTTTTAAATGGTCCCTTTCTGTGTCCTTGTAGATATTGTGATTTTGGGACCTTCTTTCTAGTGAGGGTACATGAACTGTGGAGTTAAACAGAAGTTGAGCTTTTTGAGTCAAATGCAATTGCACTCAGCTGAGGGTAACATTTTGTCGCAATGTTTGAGGCTCAAAGTTCACAAGTTGATTAGTTTTCCTTGTAAATACTATCAGTTCAGGAAGGGTAAAACAATTGTAGATGCATGTTTGAAATACTAGCAATGAACACCATCCTTAGTCATTATTGTTTCGTGTTTTGTAAATAGAGTATAGAATTGGCTAAGTATGTTTTAGTTGCTTGACGACAAGCAAGATTTTAAGTTGGGGGTGTTGATGTGACGGAGAATTTCGGCACATTTTAATACTAATTGCTTAGATTTTAGCTTGTTTTAATGCAATTATAACCGATACTTATGTAGTTTTGTTACTTCTACAGTACATAAGGAAGGGGAACTCAAGAACATGGAAATGGAATCAAAAAGACAAGAAAAAAGTAAAATGTTGCACAAATGTTGATCTGCGGTTTACTATGCGATTGCAGATTAGACATGCTAGCTGCATAATGGACAAAAGAATCGCAGACTGAAGCAGAGACCTGAGCCTAATTTCAAGTGAAGAATGCGGTTCAAGATGCGACCGCATAATCAAAATGCGGTCCGCATATTGATCGCATAACCAACCATAAAGACTAGTGAAGGTCAAAGATGCGAGACAAAATGCGGCCGCATAACTCAAATGCGGACCGCATAATGGTAATGCGATGAAGACCTGTAAACTAAGGTTTTAATCTGCGGTCTGGGTGTTCAAAATGCGGACCGCATACTTGTTCTGCGACAAGAATGCGGTCGCATATCGGACCTGAAAGGGCAATTTTGTCCATTTTCTTTCTCGATTTTTGCCCCACTATAAATAGTTTTATGAAGCCTTTGTGGGCTCATCTTGCCTAGTCTTTACACTACATTCCAAGACATAAATATTCTCTTTCTTTGGAAGCTTTTAGTTGAATATTACCTACTTTGTAATCATTCATGGCATTAAATATTAGTTGGTCCTTGTATTTTAGCATGTGTAGCTAACTTTAAATACTAAGGTTGTGGACCCTAAATGGGTGTTTAACATTGAATATATATATAATGGTTGGTTGATATTTATTTGCTTCTCATTCTTCATTTATTGTTGGTGGTTGCAAACATTAACAAAAGCCATTAAATTCTTGCTTTTCTTGGGAAAGTGGGTTAGAATATGGTAGAAGTAGATATCAATGACTCAATGTTTTAAACCTTGTTTATAAAATCGCTTAGGAATAAGTGTGTTTTAGTTGGCATACATTGATGATTCTTCATTGCAACTCTTTTACATTTGGGAAGATTATAAAGAGGAAATACTACTCAACTGTTGGGAAATATTGGGTAGTATATTAGGCATCATTTGCATATCAAAAGAACCTTCCATTAGAAATATATCATATTAACACCTGTAAAAATTACAATTCATTAAAGGGGACACAACCTTGGTTGCTTAATCAAATTGATCACTCGTTAAACATTTCAATTAGTCGTTACTTCAACTCAAACTCCTTACATACTCTTGTTACTACAAACCACTATCTTGTTACTACTAACCGAATAGAGATAAGACTTTAGTTGAGCAACACAATGAACAAGTAACCTTTTCACACCTATTCCCTATGGGATTCGACCCCAACCTTGTTGAGTTATTATATTTGACACCGACCGCCTTACACTCTTAATTAAAGTGTAATTTGAGCGTATCATCCTTTTATAAAGATGATGCTTAACTTTTGTCGGTTGTCCAAATTTCATACAATCGCACTTAACACAAGGGAACCTAATTACTCCTTCAGTTAGGTATGGTGGAAGTGACATTGCATGTCTAATAAAGTCATCCACCCCTTCTACAAAATCCTCCCTCAATCCCTATCGATTAGGATAATTCGTATTGTACATCCAAGTACGATGTTCCATCTATATAAATAAAACAAGAGAAAATTAATTTAGTTAATTCATATCCTAATCTTTTTTTAGTTAACTAAAAGTCCAATTCATATCCTAAAATTCTTTAATATAACCTTTTATTTCTATTTGTATAACATTTCGCTAAAGACCTTTGAAAGCCAATTCATATCCTAATTTAAATGTTTCATGTCCTTTGAAGGCTTAAATTTAGTATTTTTAATGTTCTTTCTCCACGATTCTTGTTGTTGCTTCATAAATTGAAAGTTAATTTATTTGAACCCTAAAAGTATTAATAAGAACCCTAAAAATTGCAAATAATATATAACTTTGAACCCTAACATAGTTGAGCTAAATTTCAACCCTAACATGGAGAAATTAAACCCTAACATGGAGAAATTAACTTTGAACCTTAACATGGTTGAACAAAAATATAGAAATTGAACCATAACATGGAGGGATTAATCAAAACCATTGTTTTTCGAAAAAAAACAAAGAAAGGAGAGAGAAACTAACCTTGGGAGTGGA